>JBAMIG010000010.1:172052-200582 GCA_037177335.1 Kiunga ballochi | reverse complement strand
TTTTTATTAAACAGAAATGATTCAGTACTGCTTGTCCAGCGGTGTCCAACGTCACGGGCTGAGACAAAGGGGGTGGTCAGGCCCAGTGTTGCCCATTTCAAGTCATCACAACACAAGTTGGTCTGATTCCAGTTTGGTCCCACTTTAATTACATAATGGCAAACTTACAGTTTATTGAAATGTCGTTTAACTAACATAACTTTATTTACTGGGATAAATGAAAGCTTAGGCAACTGAAACACTGGTCCAGTGGTTAGCCAATCCCAGCTGTCGGTTTTCCAATTTTGATTAATAATTGTATAAAATAAATTAAAAACTAAAATGAAATGAAAAATACTTTATTAATCCCAGAGGAAAATTGACATTTACAGTAGCTTTTTCAGGTCACTGATTTGTTACTGGGACATCACCTCACTGGTCTTGTTGGAATGGTGCTGTCCACACAGAAGTTTATACAATCTGTAACACACTCACAGATCACAGAGGACATTCTGCAGCCTGGAAGCATCTCAGAGCATCTTCAGCATCATCAGACCAGGTTTTAGTCTTTCTACTGACAGCTTGTTGTTGAACGATGGGAGGAGATGAGAAGAAGCAGATCATAGTCAGATCTTTCTAAAGGTGTGTGAATTTTGAATTTTAGCATAAAATAAGTCCAGTTCTTAAGTTCTCTGGTGGAACCACTGACAAACTGTTGGAATGTTGTTAGCAGAGAGAGGGAGGTGGTGTTAAAATCCCCAGAGATCACCTTAAATGCATTTGGATGTTGTGTTTGAAGCCTGACAAAGCCTGCAGTTTGATGTCTACTGTGCAGATCTTCTCTTTAACAGTGACATGTCCCACCAATGCTTGCTAACTAGCACTGCAACTTTCACTATTTATTGCGTTCTGCACAGACTGTCTTGAAGCTGTGTACAGATGCAGACTGGGATGTGTTCATGCAGCTATGTACCGGTGAAGCACATATAAGTTCCATCTTTATATTCTTTCTGAAACCTGGTTAGCACCTGGAGCTTATCAATTTTGTTAGCTATAGCGATTGCACGTTACCTATCACAGCAGTTGGAAGAAATGGTTTAAATCTCCATCGTTTTCTCTTTACCCAACTTCTGCCCTGCATCCTTTTCTTTTTCTTTTCAGCTCCATTGGGATTTTAAGTGTTTTTTTCACTAATAATCTTAAAATTGGAGAGCATTATCCATTGATCCAGGTTGTAAACAAGTCTCTTGTAATGAGGACTCTCCATAGCAAATCCTGAAAAACTCCTGCGTGGCATAACCTGTCTGTAGAGAATAAATTAAATTCTTAGACTTGGAGGACAAGAGTTCTAGATGAGATCAATGATCTATCAAGTGCTAACATCTCAAAAAGCAGTTATTTAAATAGGACTATCCAACAATTAATGCTTTTGATCAATCTAATCACATCACAGTGGGGAGAAAAAGAGCAAAAAATAATTTTAAAAGTCAACATTGTACTTTTTGTTGGTGAAAAAATTTGCAAAGAAGACACAGGATGAAAGATGTAAGCCATATATTAACTGTTGTTATGGGCTAATTATGAGCAAAAAAGCTAGAAATCTCTAAAAGTTCATTATGTCTTTTTTAATGAGCTGAAAAGCACCTCACACAAAACAGCATTCATTTAGTCAGTGAGCTAAAAGAAATGAGAGGATGTGTTCCAAGAGCAGAAGTCTAAGCTGGTCATGAACATCAATTCATATAAACACACGTAGACATGACGTTTGTTTGGATGAACCCACATCTCTGGAGATCAGAGGCTGTGCATAACAAGATCATTTAGCATTAAAAAGCATGAATCCATTCTGCTGTCCAAGCAGCTGGTGATGAGGCAGTGTGAGGAATGTGAACTTGGCACATTTTCAGCCCCTTAAAACCAATCAGTAATGAAATGCAACAGCCTGTCTCAGTGTTGCTGTTAATATGGTGCACCCGTTTATAGACACTGTTCATTCTCTAATAACTTAAAACAAGAACATTCTTTGCAAATGGGTTTCATGGACATCCAATGGAATGTGCACTTACACACAAATTATACATGGTGCATATTTACTGGTGGAATCCACAACATTAGACTATATTTAGAGCAAAAGAGGATTGGCTCTCTAATCCAAAAAAGAAATAATTACAATAAAATAATATAACATTTAAAAAATACACAGTTGTTTGAAATCTGCTGCACTGATTATATTTTTTTGGAAAATATTTACTGTATATTTTTCTTTATTTTATTTTCCCGTGCTAAAATGAAAACAAAAATGGATGAACATTTAAAAACCCAAAATGAAGACTTTCGAAGTTTAAAAATGAATACAACCCCAATTCCAATAGAGTTGAGACATTGTGTAAAATGTAAATAAAAGCCAATTTGCAGATACTCTATAATATTCATTACATTAAATACACCCCAAAGACAATGTATTTAATGTTCAATATAATAAAGCTGAATTAATTTAAATTATCACTGTGACTCATGAACAAATTGTGACATCTGATTGGTTTCCTTCCTGCCAAGTGACAACAAATAGATCCCAAATAATAGATTTCTGCAGAACCTTTCTCAATGCAGCAACACATTAGGTTGAAGTACTTAAATGTTTGCTGGTTATACTTGTTCAAGCTACTTTTAACAATTCCCTACCAGATACAGTGCACATTTATGTCATATTCATATGAAAGTCTGAGCTGATCAGTGCAGGTCACTAAAGGTGCTCAGTAGTGGTGTCTGCTGATCCATAATATAGCGCAAAAAACAACTTCCAAATAGAAAAGGCAGCATAAATGAAAACAACTTCAACAAGAAATGCTGGACAAACTAAAATATGATGCTGCCAAGATGGCAATAGTGGGTTTTTCCCAATGAGTTCAGATCAGCTCTTCAGGGTGACGTCATGGGGGCTCTGTTCATCTTATTATTTACACAGTCTATGGTCCCTCCTCTCTAAACCCATCTACACCTCCCTATCTTCATGCACAAATCACAATATTAATTCAACAAAGTGAGAGCCGGACTCTGGCTGCATTTGCTAGTACATCAAAGTATGGTAACTCTTTAGAACAAGTGTTGCTCATTTATATACTTCAATATGTTGCTTTGAGGGGAAGTCTGATGGAAAGGGTTCATGTATTTTCAACATGTAGTTTGCTCAAATTGTTTTTCCAGGATCTCTAACCCAGTCTGAAAGTGTTTGTCAAATATAAAAATGAGAAATGTGTCCCAAAGCGACGAAGCTGATAGGGTTTCTGATGGAAGGTAACGTCACAGCTGGTGTCTTGCTCCTGTTTAATAATCTAATCAGATGTCTGAGCTGTGCCATGAGTCTAATTAGTTTCAATCCAACGTGTTTGTAGAGCTCAGTAACTGTTTTCACTCAGTTAGTCAGGAATCCCTGACTCTGGTCAGACTGAACATCTGCATGTCTGAAGCATAAGCCGAGATGAGGCAGTCACAGAACTTCACCTGATTCCAGGTGACACCAACTCTTGAGTCAGCTTTTCTGTCAACTATCAGCCTGTAACAAGGAGCAGCTTTAAACTATTAAACACTACGACATTGTAAACTGTCACAACGTACAGCGTCACATTTTCCAGCTTCATGGATACAATGTTTGAAGCTACTACTCTCAGCTTGGACCGCAGGCTAAGAGCTTGGCTGATTCATGGTATTTTTGGTAGAACAAAGAGTTTCGTGTTTCCTCCATCTGGGTTTAATTAAACGGAGCTGTGACCTCCAGGACCAATTAAAAAGCTGGAATGAACTTTTTCTGGCTTGAGATTTAGGATAACAGGTGCCTTCTTGTGGATTTGTTTTAAAAAAAGACATTTTTTAAAATATAAATATTGATAATAATAGTAATATTATTAATAATAATAATAATAATAATAATAATTATGGATAGTAAATACAAAGATTGCTTTTTAGCATATTGCATATTTTTCCAGCAGTGTGGTAACACTTATTAAGCAGAATCAATCACTTGTTCTGTTGCAGAATTAAGTTATATTAGAAATATTTATACAACAGCAACATTAAACTTGCAAATATGTTTGAGATAAATATATAAATAAACACAGAAATAGTTTTTTTCTGAGTTATAGCTCACAAGGAAGAGCAGTCATATTCTAACTGGGTGGACTGACTCCAGGCTTTACATGCCTAAATGTCCCGGGCAAAACACTGATCCTGAAGTTGTGCTGTATAGTAAAAAGTGTTTTGAGTGGTGAGCATGATGGGAAAGGTACTATATAAGTACAGGGCCATTCATTTGTTTATAAATAAATAAATGCATCAAACTAAAGAGCAGATTCTTAAAAGGAATGGTCCAAATTGGATAGAGATATTTAGCAGTGGAAGTACATGCAGAAGGGCTCTTTGGATACCGTCAGAGACTATATGTAAAGAAATCATGAAAATTACACGCAGATGTCCTAAAGTTTTAGGAAAGGAACATTGTCTCTACAGTCCTGAACCTTCATTTCTGGATTTCTGCTGTCATGATGCTCCAGATGTTTTGTTTTAGTGAAAGGTCTGGAGTGCAGGCAGGCCGGTTCATCACACTCTTCTCTTATGAAGCCATATTGTTGTAATGGATGAAGGCTGTTGGTAGAGATGTGGTCTGAACAGATGTTGCTCCAAAACCGCTATCTGTTCCGCTCTGGTGAAGCTTTATGGATGTGGAAGTTTTGGAACCAGGCCATTAGCACCAACACAACCCCAAACCATCAGGCTTTTTATCTTCACCTTTAGCAAGCTGGGTGCTTCCTCTCCTCTGTAGTCTGTCACTTAGATCCATCTGATCATTTGAACAGTTTTTCACTTCCTCTCAGATCATCTTAATAAGCTGAGATCCAGAAAAACGATGCAGGTTTTTTAGACTCTATTCCTCTTTGCATAGTGGAGCCTTAATCTGCATTTATGGATTTATAGAAGTTTTCCTGAGTCCATGTGATGGATATAAAAGTACCAGAGATTTTATGCAGAACATTTTTCTCAAATTGTTCCACAAATTTGGACCTAATTTGTCTCAGATTGGTAAACTTCTCTGCATCAGAGAAGCTCAACCTCCCTGAAATAATCCTTTTATAACCAGACATGTCACTGATCTGTTGCAAGTTATCCTAATTTAATGTCAATATGCTCCTTTACTTTATTTTTGTATGTGAAAATAACTTGTTCAGTCATTTGTTGCCACCATCCCAACTTTTTTAGAGATATGCTGCTCCCATCAAATTCATATTGAGAAAATTATTTCCATAAAACTGTAAAAATTTCCCATGTTTTATTTATTGATCTTTTGCAGGAATGTGTGTGTAACATAAATTCCAGTCTGAATGCAGCTTTCACTCTGCTGCCTCCTGCTGGTCACTGCCAAACATCACAGGAAAATAAATCCTTGCAAAAAAAAAAAAGAGTGCAAGGAGGAATAACGTTGGAAGGGAATGAAAAACAAAAACATTTTCTTTCATGTGTAAAACCTAATGGAAGTAAAAACCACATGAAACTAATGAGACCGTAAAAAAAAAATTGTTGGCCGAAGCTCCAAGCAAAGACTCATCTGTTGCAGTCTAATGATATAATCTCTATAACGGGAAAAAAGCAGCACAGAAACATTCAAGAGAGCAACAAAACTTCAAGTAAAACCAGCAGCCAAATTAGTAAAAGTAACAAACTAAAACAAGAAAAAGACTGGAGAAAATACTCCTGTTAACCACGACTTGTTTGTTTGTCTCCTCTGTAGTCTGTCACTTTGATCCATCTGATCATTTGAACAGTTTTCAACTTCCGCTCAGATCATCTTAATAAGCTGAGATCCAGAAAAACGAGGCAGGTTTTTTTTTAAAACATTAGAAAAGCAGCACAAAGGCTTCTTGTTTCTGCTATCTCCACATGCTCATATTTACAAATGTAATAAACTACAACTGTTCCCATTACCAGGCAATAAGCAGAAAAACATGCTGAATTATGTCATTGCATTTTTGCATCTTTAACAAAAAAAAATCAAGTTGGAGATCATCAAACAGTTGGTGCTTGTGTTCCTTAAATGTGATGCATTTCCTTTTGGACACATATTAAGGTACATCTGCTTTACTGAGCTTCCACGTCTCACGTTAGTGATGATATAGAGAGAATCAGTGACATCTCACTAAATAACCCTCAAACCAGCAGACATATAAAGCTGCAGCTTTACATGTTGGCCATTTTCCTGTAGTAAGAAAATTAATTCTAATGAAGAAGTACAAATATTACAGTGAATTTTGGGCATTGCTATAATCCGCATGTGAAGTGGGCGGGGCTAACCTGCCTCTTTGTTCTGCACGGAAACATCTGAACAAAGATACGTGTACGCTTACAGCCCTACATGTTGGAGCTGCTCTGCACAGATCTGTCCTGCATGTAAATGATCCTGCTTCTGCATAAGGAGCTCTGGTCTACATGAGACTCAGTGTGGCTCGCAGTATGAGAACATTGTTCCAGGTGATGCTTTCGCTCTAATGACAGCATCTTTTCAGACACTGATGTGCAGTGCAGTGATCTTTGACATGGTTTGCTTCGGCACACCTTTCTTCCCTACTTCAATGACAGCCGTTTTACACATAATCAAAACAGGTTTAGGGTTTAGAAAATGATTGATTCATCCATTTATAAAAAACATACCTGGTTTTGGTTTGGGGGGGAGGGAAAAACAAACACTTGTATTACCTAAACAATCCTCACAAACAATCACTATGTCACATGACCCCAACATAAAACCCTCCTCTAGATTGAGAACCCTCGTATGAATTTTCTTTTTGACGACTGGGTTACTGGAGAACAAAGTCTTTTTAAGGCTCAGATAAAACTGGCGCCATCTGAGGATTTGGCAGATTGTTTTCAAGACAGTACGGTTGCTTTTGGAGGAGCCAATTGTAACAACATCAATCTTCCTGGCTATGGAAGCCATCGCTGAGCAGGAAGTGAGGTCTGAGCAAAGACAGGATGGGGCCACATGGGGACCCAGCCAGGCAATACGCCTCGTCCACACTGACCCCTAGAGACCGCAACTCCTTCAGGGCGTTCCCGCAGCCGTCCCTTCCACTGTGGGACGTGACCAGCGTGATGCAGATGGGGCTGTCAAACATCCGAAACTTCTGCCGGATTTTTCCAAGTTGAGCCGAAAAATTCTGCAGGGATGGTAAATTTCAGACATCTTCCACAACGCCTGGCAGAGAGTAAAAAGCGACACATTTGAGCATCTGTACCTGAGCAGCTCGCCTGCTTGCTGACGTTGGGGTGGGATCGGCATCCTCGCAGAACAAAACCCTGAGCTGGTCTGTTGGAGAGGAGGCAGAGTTTTCATCCAGCAGGGCAGAGAGAACGCCTGAGGAAACAAAAACAAGCAGAACTACATTAAACAAAGAAGAGTCCACTCCTGACAGGGAAGGGAGGAAACCTTAGAAGTGGCAGGACTTTATTTTGATTGGACCGCCACTTAGCCAATAACAAATGTTACATTACTGCAGAAGGTAACACAGTAATCCCTTTTAATTCAGAATTAATTATTCTGAATTAAATAATTCCAACTTAAAGTACTCTCCTTCATGTTTAGATGGAAATAGTCAGGAAATGAGGTTAACATGGGAAACAGATTTATTTAAATTCACCTACAACAAGATCACAAATACAGACGGCTGAAATGAGTTTCCTCTTCAGGGTGGTTGGATATATGATTTACACCTAAACTGAAACTTAATATAATAAAGTTATTTTACCATCTATGAGAAAGTAAATATGTTCATAACAGCTTGAAAACCTTCTGTAGAAGCTGTTATGTTACATATGTCGTGTTGTAAATAAAAACACTGGTTCGTGTGATTTGACTGCTTTCTACATACCACCTTATTCAGATTTTTTTTTAAATGTCCCGACTTTTCTGTAAATCAGGGATGGCAGCTCCGATCATCAAGGGCCGCAGTCCTGCAAGTTTTAGGAATTTCTCTACTGCAACACACCTGACACACATCTGACCTAATTAGCAGAGCCTTTCATCAACATCTGCTAATTACTCACTGATTTGAGTCAGCTGTGTTGCAGCAGGAAAATTCCCAACACATGCAGGACTGCGGTGGAGTTGTTCATCTCTGTGGTAAATGTTTAAGTGACCTTTCAAGTCTGGTATCAGTGACCGTGTAAAGTCTGGTTGGACTTTGAGCACAATGGGAGGAGTTAAACAGCAGTCGCTTAATGTCACATTACACAAAGGATGTAAAAATATCAAACTTTTGGCACATAGTTTTAAATTAAAGATTACTAACTAGACAGTAGGTTGATGCATTTAAGAAACTATATTATAATTAAATTAGAATCTTGATTATTGCTGTTATTTACCGTAACAAAACAAGTATTTATATTTGTGATAATCCTATTTAAGGGACGTGTTTCTCGTGCTTGTTACCGTTTGAATCTTTGATCCAGACGCTAATCAGATTCGGGTCAGGCTGAAGCCGCTTTTTCAGCATTGCATATAAAATCACCACAGCTGCACTCGTGACAGAGAAGAAGAAACATCCTGACCTTTCTGCATCGCCTGCAACACTTCGTTTGGATCCGTCGACAGAAACAGCTGCACGTTGGTTTTCTGGAGATTCTCGATGAAATCCTCCTCGCCACAAAACCAAAACCTGCTAACCTCAAGACCTGCAACACAGTTGTCATGACATCACAACAGGAAGTTGGAAAAATGACAGACTGATCGCCTGATGCTTAACGCCGGATTACCATGATGCCTGGTGCTGCTGATGATGCGGGAACTCTGCTGCTGCTGTTCGCTCTCAGTAGTGATCAAAACAACGTCGAACAGTAGAGACTCCGCAGGATTTTCTACCAGCAGACGCTTGTTCACTGCTTGTAGTGCCTGCATATCACCATAAATCATATCTTAATATAATCTGCTCTAATTCTACTTAACTATTTTTTCTTCCATTTAATTTGTAGTGCAATAATATGAGCTATTATTAAAAATAAAACATAAAGCATGTATGGTTTCTTTTAAAAATGACCCATCAGCAAATAAAACAAAATTAAGACTAGTTGGAAAGTTAGACCTGCAGAAGTGGAAAAGCCACGCTTCTTCTATAAATACCATCACCGTCATCTTTAGATCCCGATTCAAAAACTGCACGAGCTGTTACAGCCAAAACCACTGCATGGTCAGCATCTTTCTGCAGAGGGAAAACAGAAAAATGCTTTTTTTCCTTTTGATTATCCAAGTTAAAGAGCTGGAGATCCAAATTCACAGGTAAACTCCCATGGTAATTTAAGTGGCAAATTATATTAATTTATAAAGATACCATTGACTGAAGTAATTTAGTTTAGATTTTTTTTTTTTTGCCTTATAAACTTGCAGCCATATGCCACGGTGACTAAATGTGTTAGGGTGTGTTTTATACCATCAGTTCAGAGGTATCTACAAGCTTATATGTTAAACTGATTCGTGACAGTGAATAGCACAATAACTTGAATACTGACTTTATTAGAAAAATGTGTCAGAGGGATATATTTATATTATTTTAGGTGGGAAATGATAATGTTAGAAGTAAAATTGGTGGTTATTACAGTTAAGTTAGGGAATAACTTTAGAAAATAGGATTTAGGTGGGAATATTTTCTTTAGCGTTTGACATTTTTTAAATTAGGAATAAGTCTGTTAAATGATCTGCTTCAGGTGGCACTTACCTGTTTCACATCGGCATTCTCGATGGTGGAAACCATATTAACGTTGCAGGTTTTAACTATTTATTTTGATCGCCTGCGACTTCAATATTGCTGTAACCCTCTCAATATCAGGATACCAAAACGGTGTGTTTGTTTTGGTTCCGCCTAAACTCACCGTTCACGCTAACTTTATGGGCTTGCGTAATTACGTCACTTCCCTTTCTACAGTGCCACAGGCCACCCCGCCCACAGCGGTGATTATTATGTTTGGTGGCGAAACGCGGTTCAGTTTGTTCCACAAACCTTCATATTTGGATTAAATCTTGAGATAGAGAACACACACTGAGTGATACAACACTGGCTTGGTTTGGTGCAGTTCAGGAGTGGGCTCGATCCGGTTTCCTGTGGGCTTGAATCGCAAGGAAAGGCAGAAGGAGGACAAAGTTTGCTTAATCTTTTATTATTAGGTGAGTAACTTGTCTGTCCCCGCCTTTCTTTTTTTACTTGCTGTCATTGTTCTCATAATGTCGGTAGGTGTGCAAGTGTTCCCAACCTGAATCTCGGGGACCCACTGTGTTCCTTCAGTTCTTCCTTGAGTTCGGTCGGTAGGCGGCATCTGATTGGCTGTTTGCTTGTTAGGTGGGATGGGCCTGAGGTCATGGAAGGTATTCCAGTCAACAATAATGAGCTTCTCATTTAGTGCAGAATGTCTTCTTGTGTGTCTTTGATAAATCAGACTTGTTCCAGTTCAAAACGGCCTGTAAGTTGATGGTTTCTGAGGCAAAACTCAGCAATACAGTGATTCTCCAGGTTGAAGGTAAAAAAGAAACAGTTGTGGAGACTGCTGTGCTGCACAAACACAGAAATGTAGATAATAAACATTAATATGGTATCAAAAGGACAGGAAATTTGATTTTTATGTTTAGGAAGTTACATAGTGCTAATTTGACCATTAATAAGAAAATGGAACTGTTTAAACAGTTTTTAAATAGTTTTCTATATTTGGAATAAACATTTTTTCTAATATTTGCATGTAATAAGTTTTCTTTGTGATTTTGACATTAATATAAAGCCAGGTTTGAACCCATTTTTTAATATAAATTACAAAACTGATAAGTGGTATGTAGATCAATATTTATTTGCAGTAAAAAGTAGCATTTTGGTGTCAAAATTTAGAATAACACACCTTTTGGTTTGTTTGATTGTTTTTGTACACTGTATAAAGGATGTGATTGACATTGCTGTAGTTTAACTTGTATAGTGGTTTGTGTTCCATTCGGAAAGCCGACAGTTTGATTGCCAGTTTATCCATGTGCCAAAATGTGAATCCGATACCACAAAAAAAGGCTGCAGACATATAGAGAACATATATTTATTTTATGAGTCACAGCATGGCCACATCTGTGAACAGGTGGGTGAGGAAAAAGTGCCACGTAGGACTTAGATGACCCTGAAAACTTTGCTATATAATGCAACATTTACCACCTTGATAGTAAAAAAAATATGTAGTAAATAAAGTAGATTACAGCATTGGATTAAGGTGATTAAAGGTAATGTGTTCATAATGTTTTTTTCATATTTGTGTTGATAACCTTAAATACAAGAATTTAATTTAGTGGAAATGTGTTGGAAGTAGTATACAATGATGAATATGACACTGATTGAAATGACCTGTGTCGTTTTTTTTTTTCCGTTATTCTTTATCTCTGTAATTTACCTTCATAAATTTAGACACAATAACCACACTAGAGGGAAACACGCCAGACCAGGTTGGAACATACCAGAATTATCCTCTAAATGGGTTAATCCATCAATTTTTCTGCCGCTTATCCAGGTCAGGTCACATTAATTTGAAGCTCTGGAAAAATGTGACACAAAAATGATTAATTTTCTACCCTACTGTTCCTGCAGTTCTGTCATAATTTGACTGACAAGATGCCGCTGGACAAGATGAACTGCATTATTTTTAGATATCACTAGAGGAGGACAGAGAGACTTTTCCTCGTTAAACCTGGAACTGAAGAAGAGTACTTTTACACCAGCCTGATGGTTAGGAATCAGTACTTTCACAGTTCTTAATGAGTCTTTTGGAGGTAAAATCCAGTCATTCAGCTTGTAGAGAGTCAATAATAATCCCGTACATAGATGGTCACCGCTTCATTAAGTAAACAAACAGCGTCTCCGACTTTCACCACTAATCTGTCAGTGAGTCAATGAGTGTCACATTGAATCGGGTGAGACCAGTCAGTCTGTAGACGACTGACTTACAGCTGACATGGTTTCTGTTCAGACCTGATAAGATAATGTCATCATGTACCGTCAGACCTGTCAGACAGCTTCGTGAGCTTCAGGTTCACCACACCCACGTTTCTCCCCAGACTTTGCAACAGTCTGTCTTCTTTCTGGGTTTAAAAATAAAGGTCATTTATTAAAATAACTTTTCTCTCTCTTCATATATAATAAAATAAGAACCCTTTGAGCTTTAACACCGCAGTACCTGCTTTGTTTGGTAGCTCTAAGAGCGCCACTTAAGATATGTGACACCCTAAAAGTACCATAGAAGAAGAAGACAACTTCTCACCTGTGATGTTAAAGCAGTTACTTGTAGTTTTATTGCTGCATTAAGCCACTGGATCTACTTACAGATGAAAACTTATTTATTTCTGGAAGAATTTTGGCCACTGATGGCCACCATCCTATGACAACGGTGGATGGCACTTATATTACTTATTACGGCAACTTTTACCACTGAATGTCAGTAATTCGTAGACATTATATAACTTTTTTAAGTTACAGAACGTGTCTTCCTGACAGGTTAAACAGCACCTTTACTTGTTTATTTTCTGTAGGTTTGTTATATTTCTGCTCGATTTGCCTCAAATCTCACAGCACTTTTATATTTTGTACCAAGTGAAAAACATCAAGCTGCACGAGCAGAAGCTGCTGTTAGAGGCAATAATAATACTTAACAGGAAAAGTAAAGAAACAATAGCTTATATCTGAAATAAAAGTTTCTTCTATGGCCCAAAATTCAGTCATATTTATTAGGGTGTGTTTGTGCAGGAACCCCTTTCTGCAAATCACACTGAACAAAAAAAAATTAGACTTACTGATCTGCTGATATGATTCTGATATGCTGAGAGTGGCATTCAATACCACGATCAATAGTGAAATTGACTTTAAGTTCCTAACTAAGAAACTAGCCAGAAACCATTTAAATACTTTCAGGCTTAATTAAAAAAAAAAAAAAAACGTATCAAACTAAAAGGTGCAGAGGAGCTATGGAAATAAGGCCACTATGATAATTTAAGTACTTTTAAATCAGTTTGTTTCTGAATTTATATTTTCATGCTGAACCTTAACAAATTGAGAGGACAGAGTAAATGTATGAGGAGGAAAAAAGAGACAAGGATACACCAGAAGGACAGTTCAGCATCATGGAAAGCAGTTGCTACACCTGGAAAGGAACAGATAACCCCCTGCATCGACTTCATTGATCATCAATAGCATCACCCACGAACATAAACCCCCTGCCAGCCCATCCCACTAAAGCATCTGCCCAGAGGAGCTAGAGAAGACCCCAGCTTGGAACAGAGAACAGGAAGTTTTATTCTGAAAAGCCATTATTTGTTAATTCTGGGGCTAAGAAATAATGTCCATTTGAAACTGGGGTGAAATCCTTAGACATTTGCTGGTGAGCTATTACCAAAATAGTGAACATTTTAGCTCTGCATTTGGAAGTTGTTGTTTTTTTGTGGAGACCGACACTCAGAATCTGCAATCAGGTTTTATGGTCCCTGAGTCCAGATGATGAATCGTTTCCTCCTCCCTAAG
Source organism: Kiunga ballochi (assembly GCA_037177335.1). Taxonomy (NCBI): domain Eukaryota; kingdom Metazoa; phylum Chordata; class Actinopteri; order Atheriniformes; family Pseudomugilidae; genus Kiunga; species Kiunga ballochi. The sequence goes on along the minus strand of JBAMIG010000010.1, from coordinate 187,038 downwards.
CAAACACTGTGATGATGTTACAGCTTAACATTGGATTTTCTGCTTCATCATGTGTGTGCTAATCTGCTGAGAGCAGACTAGATAAGTGGAAGGTATGTGATCTTAAATGTTAAAAATAAACGAGACAGAACCATGTTGTTTGTGTTTTCTGCTTAGTATGCAGGAAACACAACTAATTATTGGTCTTTACCATTTTTTTAACATGTAAAACTTAAAAAACGCTTAACCTTTTAAAGTAGTCGACCTCCAGACCTTTCAGAAAAGCTCAGTTGTCAAATTGGGGATAAAATGAAGGGATTGGTGTTTAAAGCACCATTAGACCAACTAATAAAACAATTTAAAACGTATCACTAACAATGCCTTGTAGAAAACACAAACAGTGACCAAGCCTTTTTTAATCTACATGTCCTCTTAAACCCTTCACTTCAGAAGACCAAAGGCAGATAAATGATGGTGATGATCTCATGGATCATCATTGTGGATTTATCATATAGAGTTTTGGAACAAACCCTCTTTTGCAGCTGGTTTGTCAACCTGATAGATCAATATTTACCTAAAAGGGTAAACTGCTGAGAACAAATATAGAACCAGCTCCCAGTGAAGATACGGGAGGCGGACGTCCTCCTTACGCTCAAGACCTTCCTTTTTAGCACATCTTATAGTTAGGGATACTTTAGTTACCTATTGGTTATGCAGTAATGGGGATTGAGCACTTTGTTGTACCTTCTCTGCTTTTTATCTCCCTTGTTTTATTATATGACATCAATAACCTTTTCCTGCTTTTTTTCTGCAGCTGCAGTGTGTTAATCTGTCTTTTATGCCCTGCCCTCCCTGAACCGGGTTCTGCCAGAGGTTCTGCTTCTTGTTAAAAGGGAGTTTTCCTTCCCACTGTCGCCTCATGCAGCTCAGGATGGGGATTGGATTGAAATCAACATTCAATGCAATCTTTTGGTTTCCCTTATTGAGGCTGTTTTTGATAAACTGCATCAAATTGATGTCTGGAAAGCGCCCTGAGATGATACTGTCTTGAAGTGGCACTATACCAATAAAGTTAAATTGAATTGAGTCTTTTAAATAGGGTTCTGCATTGGGCCAGGTAAAATGGTTGCTAAGATGAACTGCAGGCATAGCAGCCGTGGTTATTTGCAGGATTTGTTGCATCCTATATTTGACCTTCATCTCATTTCTGCACTCTACATCTCAGGCACTCGTCATGTTCAGGTAGAAACCAAACGTCAGGGTCGACCATGTTGAAACGTCTGGACAGGATCCGGTTCCGAGGCCAGAGGCGGGACGAGTTCCTGGATCTGGCCGAGTCTCCCAACACATCCGACACGGAGAGCAGCGAGGACGTCGTCATCAAACCTCGCACCTCCATCAAGGAGCCAGAGGAGATGAGGGAAGCTGAGGGCGAGCAGCAAAATGATGTCCAGGTTTGGAGCTCACACACACACACACACAGTCACATTTTTACAATACAGTTTCTCACAGCTAACTTTATCGATTCATGTTTCAGGCTGGTTCCGGATCATTTTCTGCATCTCTCCAAGATGATCCAAGGACAGATTTGAACGAGGTCAAAGGTCACCTAGAAATAGCCCTGTTGGAGAAGCACTTTTTACGTGAGTATCCTGTGAAGGTTACCTGTATGGACGCCTAAATGGACCCAAAGCTTATTTGGCCGTCAGAAAAACCAGTGGAGTGTCTCTTTAAGCACAGTTCAGCCCGACGTTGATCCGTGTTGACACAGCCACCCGGTCATCGGCTCATCCTCGGAATCAATCACCCACCAACACAAAAGAACATTAGCTAGTCAATATTTGGCATTTTATGTAACATCCAAAGAGCTATTAATAACATTGCGGTGCTCATCTGACAGACACAGCCTTACACACACAAACACACACACACACATACACACACACAATGGCGATTGATCCTATATATAATGGTAAAATAAAATTCTCATTACTTTCTTTACTCTAAATTCTCCTTTTATCCATAAATTAGATAACACACAGGTTATGTGTCATCAGTATCCCCCCACACCCCCGCCCCTCCTTAAGTTCTGTCAAGTATGCTCGGCAGATATGAAAAGAATAAAGGCTCGGCGAAAAGCAGCCATTAGAAAGAAGAGGTTCTCCCATTTCCCTTTTAAAAAGTCCAGCCACTCATGAAGCTTCACACGTTCATAATGTACACAGAAAACTGCTTTTCCTTCAGACGAGTGAAAGAAAAGTCTCATTTACATCCAAGGACTTTGTGGAAATAGTGGATGTGAGGACTTAGACGTGCATGATGTCTCGCACAACCGTGTGTGTTACGGCAAAACCTGTCCCAACAAACTGGGTTCCTATTGAACAAACAACGAACGGAAACATGAGGCTGTGGCTGGATTTTAATTTCAGTTCCTGCTTCAGACCTCGTCTTCTGACAAAAAGTGAAAAAACAGACAATTGTTTAATGGTAAAAGGCGGCTTTTAAAATGGACTCATCACTTGTCCATCCTTCCACTTCAGAGGAGGAACTAAGAAAACTTAGGGAGGAATCCAACACAGATTCACTGAAACAAGAGCTGGACAAGGAGCGCTGCAGACGCTTGGAGCTCGAGCAGAAGATCAACGAGGCCTTGAAATCCAGGTGAGTCCTGAACAGGTGCGTCTTGCAGACAGCAGCTGCTTTCTCTGGTTTTATACCTGCATTGACTTCTGCTTGCAGACTTGAAGACTCACCATCTCAGACACCTAAATCCACTCCCCCTCCTCTACCTGCAAGCAGCAGTACAGGTGATTTGTACCTCCTTACTTTCAGTTTGTATCCTACTACACTGTGACTTCTCCATGCTCTTCTCTGTCAGACAAACAGAAAGACACACTGTCCAGCAGACTTCTGAAATGGCTCTATGATCGTTACGGCATTTATATTGAAGACTTCCGCTTCCAGCCTGAAGAGATGACTGTGGAAACGGATGAACCACTGAGTGCCAAAAGGTGAGAGATGGGATATTTTTACTAACCGGTTGCCCCAAAAGAGCTTCTGTTAAACAGTTTTGCTAGTGTACACAACTACTGGTTAGAGGACGGAGCGAGTGGAGAGCAGTACAACACCAGTTGGCGACACGACTGATTAACCAAAGTTTATTAGGACACACGTCCTTCGTTCAAGAACAAATAAAAAGTGTCCATAAAGTCTTTCATGTGATCGGTAACAATCGAGGCGACGCCACTTAACTCGGCATGTTTCTTCCCTCATCCAAGATCCAGCTTCTATTGCAGTGTTTGTGTCCAGTCAGCGTAGCGTCACTTGCTTCTATGTTGCTCCTCTGCTTTTCGGAGGCAGTCCTGCAGCGGCGGTATCTCCTGCTTACGCAATCAGCGGGACTAAAGAAGCTGTATTCACATTGTTGGGCAGAGTACACTACCCTGCCTGCCTGTAGCAGCACAATATTTCCCATAGCCAAGGCTTCTACTCTCCTGGTCCTGCCATAGACCACCGCTTTTCTGCCCATCCACCCACGCATGTCCGAAACCAGCCGTGATTATCTCATGGAGAAACTCCTGCCTGCTATATCTTCACTGACAGCTCGAAGTCTCCCAGTCATCACACTTTCCAGTTTCTTTACTAATCATGGGTGGCTGAGACTAAATTAAAAACATGCAAAATTCAAAAACAGATAAACCTGCCATAAAAACATAACTTAATCAGCCACCCTATGACATTTAATAATGAAATAAAGAAGTTATTGGAATAAATGGACAACAAGACATGATCACACTGTTGGTTTTTATATAGTTTTGTTTATTTGAAACTAAAATCTTATTTTTTTATCCACAGGCTGACAGAAAACATGAGACGGCTTAGTGAGTATTAGTTCTGTGTAATGCGAGTTGTTCTCAAAGACACATCCATGTGTTTACTGATTCAGATGTGCAAGTTAAATGTTTAAAGCCAATGTGCGAATGCTTCTGGAGTCTATAAAGATTAGAAAAAAACAGTTTTTGTTTTTATATCAGCCATAAAAAACATCCTGCATGCTTTAACATTTTAAATCAAAGTGACAGTGAGACAGATGTGATGCTTTCTGCGTCGTGACAAATCCTCAGCGTTTCCCTGTTTTCCCAGAACGAGGATTCAGACCCTTAACCAACTTCATGAGGAACCTTTCTGCCTTATCCAGCTGGTACTCCGTCTACACGTCAGCCATCGCCTTCATCGTGAGTTTGTGAACGCAACAATCACATGCTAATGTGTGTAAAGGCACACAAAACTTTGTGCGTCCTTCTCAGGTCTACATGTATGCAGCGTGGCACGGCTGGGCCATCCCTATGTTCCTGTTTCTCGCCATCATCCGCCTCTCGTTGAATTACCTCATTTCCAGGTCAGTCTCTCTTTATTCAACCATCCGCCTGTCCAAAAAACGACAAATGCCTGATATTATCAGCAGATATTGGTCATAAAATGTGATATCGGCGGGGGGAAAAAAAGGTAATAATGTTAAATGACAGTTTTTAAACCTCTGTCTGCGCCAATGAGATGGATTAATATGAACTGTCATCCAATGGTTGCTTGTGATAGGCTCCAGCTACCCACAACCCTTCACAGATGATGGATGTTCGCACTTAAAATAAAATCTGCAGTGAAATTAAAACCAGCAGTGAACATTTAGCCTGATATTCATTCACGTATCGGCTCAAACTGCAGGAATAAACTACTATTTTGTCCAAAAACGTCCACTCACATTTTATACCACTTTTATGTCAGAGACATCCCAATCTGCACCATTAGAGGTGTAAACAGTCACGCAGAAAAAGAAAATATTGCTTTATTATTGTGCATATAATGCTTAAATGAATGGTTTGGATGCTTAAGCAAAAAATATAATATAAAGTTTCCATCAAGTTTTACATGTCGGGTCTGAGTCCCAACAAATGATCCGGAACAGGAAAAAGAGGGAAAAAAAGGACTAAACAGGCTGGGAATCAGTGTGACGGAAAAGATGGGATGGTGGGAATCACTGCGCTCTCTTCTAGTTTTACTGCTGAGTTACCTAACTTACATTTTTATTTCCAGTTTTTTTTTCCAGTTGTCGATGGGGAAAAGTCCCATAAAATACCACTGTGTATCTTTTAATAAAACACACAACAATAAAAAAAAACAAAAACTGGATGTCTGCAGCTTGTTGAGCAGCGGGGTCAAATCCAGACCCGGCGCTACGTGTTTAATCAGACTTCTTAGTTTAATGCTGCGTACCGCCTTACCCAATCTGTTCCCCCCAGCCCCCCAAAAACACATTAAAAAGACATGAAAGTGTTACACTCTGTGGCACACATGCACATTAAGTAAAGCTATGCTATTCTGATGGGTATGGCAAACTGCTAGAAACATTATGATGAAGCACAGACTGTTTTCCTTCATTTCGATTGTTTATGAATGTGAACATATTTTATGATGCTCTGCTTTCAGAGGCTGGAGGATCCAGTGGAGCATCGTACCCGAAGTGTCTGAGCCAGTGGTGAGAAAGTCTCTTTACTCCAACACCATTAAAACCATTGTGTGCTTTTTCGGCTACATCCTTTTTAAACGTTCAACGACCGAAAAGCTGAGCAATCAAACCATCTTAATATTTATGGAAAATACGACCTCATTTTAAATCTGATAGATGGGAGCGACACGTGTTAAGTTAGGACAGGATGATGCGTAGCATTGAGTGTTTTCCCTCTGTGGGATTCTACCTGCTCTGCTGTACTGGACCTTGCTGGTTTCATCGTGCTCCAGATGAACAATCCGGACATTGTATTGCTGAAATCTGAAACCTTCCCAGGAAGTGACCTTGTCTAAATGGGAGTGCATGTTGTGAAACCGCCATGGACTTTTCAGCATTGATGCAGCTTCACAGATGTGGAAGCTGCCCAGTCCAGACTGGTTTGTCTTGGTCCATCCTCTCTCTCCCTGTTTACCCAGTCGTGTCATTGGTTTCTTTTCCCTTTCCACTGCCGCTACATCTCGGCGATGGAATTGAAGCCAAGACTCGATGAAATCTGGTGATTTGTAATGAAAAGAGTCTGTAAAGTGCCCTGAGATGACCGTGTTCTGGTTACTTTTCCTGTTGTGGTCATGTTTCTGCCATGTCTGTGTGGGTTTGTTCAGCCCACCTGGGCCGTGTGTGTCGCTTCAGCTGTGTGCAGGTCTGCTGAAGCCCTGTCGGTCTTTGCTTTTCTGCCAGACGGCTTTGTGCCTTTTCAGGTCCAGCCTTTCTTCCAGTCTTTAGTCTGTTTTTCTGTTTGCTTAGCAAGTTACATCTCTGGGTTTTCCTCTCCTTGCTTTGCCTTTGACAGACTTTCCCCACATCTTAACTGTTCTCTGATTGTCGCCTGATTCGACCCAGGAATCCTGACGTCTGTCTTTCTGTTTATGACCATTGTCTGTTTTTGAGCACGGGTCTGGATTTCAGTGCAATCTAGAGTTTTTTTTTTCCAGATTCCAGATTCAAGCTGTTCTGCATTACACCTCCTCACTCACTCCTTTCAATAAATCGGCTTCTTTTTCAACGCGTGTGGATGAATGTCTGATTCCCATCATATTTCTAGCCTTCAGTTGTAACTGTTCCACCCTTTTGGTGGTGTGTTGCTGCCACTGAGTTCAAAATGAGCTAATATTTTCCATAAAAAGCATTAATTTGATCTGCTTGTATTATGGGTTAATGTTTCTTTAAACTTTTCTGGTATTGGGGTTTTATTTGATGAATGCCGTAATATTCTAGATTTCTGAGACTAATCTAAATAATATGAATATTATATGGCATAATGATGATTTACAGCTGCTGTGCTGCTGACGCCTGTACTTTTTTCGTTTTCTTACAGGAACCTCCAAAAGAAGACTTAACAGTATCTGAGAAGTTCCAGCTGGTGTTGGACGTCGCACAGAAAGCTCAGGTGAGACGAGGTGCACAACGGGAAGCTTTAAGTTGAAGCCAAACGCCTCCCTGTTTTTAAATGTCCTCCTCTTCACAGAACCTGTTTGGGAAAATGGCCAACATCCTGGAGAAAATAAAAAAGTGAGTTTTTCTGCACGGACTTTTTGCTGGACAGACGTTTTGGTCTGAGCTGCGTATCAGAGCTGTGTGGGTTTGTGTGCAGCCTGTTCATGTGGGTGCAACCGGAGCTGACGCAGAAGCTCTACATTGGTCTTTGGTTTGCCTTCATCTCTTCGTGCCTGCTGCCGTATCAACTCCTGGGATTCATCATAGGTATCTATTTAAACAAACGTGTATGTAATAGCATCTTTATTAACTTAACTTTTCTTTATAGCAGATATAATGAAGTTTAAACGGACCTGAAATGTATGAAAATCCAGGTTTAATTGGGAAAGGAAATATATTAAAGGCAGATCAGTTTTAGTGGCTTTGTCTGGTCTGAAAGTACTTATGAATTATTTTCAGCTTCTTATAGGCAGACATTTCTAAATGATCCCATAAATGAAAGCATTAAAGCCTAAAAGAGGCTAAAACAGATGTAAACAGCTATTTCTTGATTCTTGCAACTGAGCTCTTTACAATCTGGAGCGGATTAATGAATTTTGGTTTAGACATGCACTCACCTTTTAACAGATATCCTATCAGCCAATCACACGGCAGCAACCTGACGTATTAAGTCCTGTATAGATGATCAATGCAACGTGCTGAAGTTCAAACTGAAAGGGGACTTTTCGGGTGTCCACGCTGATGATGGTCAGTTTGATCATCACTGCCTGGCTGCTACAAACATTTTCACTCCTTTTGAAAAGATGATTAATCTTTTTACTAAGCTGAAATATTGAACCTCGCAGAGCAATTACATTTTTACATGCCTGTAAATCTATATGATGTCTGATTATAGCTTCTTCTACATGTTTTTAATGTGTCTTGTTTAATATAAGTTGCTCGAAGTAAAATTGTTTCTGAAATGGAAAATTCAAAATATTTAATTCATACAAAACAATTCATTAATATGAAAAAACCGACCGATCCAATTCTTCTGACTGAAAATGAACCATAAATCTGTGTTTGTCTGCATGTTTGTAACATCTTTCTCCATTTGTTGTTTAATCTTTCTCCTCCTCTTCTTCAGGCATATACGCAGGTATCAAGTTCTTCATCATAGACTTCATCTTTAAGAGCTGCCCCAAGTTGAGGCAACGCTACGACACCCCATACATCATCTGGACTAACCTACCCACCGACCTGCAGCTGAAGGAGCGCAGCAACACCACGCTGAACCGACGGGTCAGTCCAAATACATTCACACACTGGTCTGTCAGGCTGCAGAGCTGGTGTGTGAGCTGGGAGAGATCATAGATCACGCGTGAGTCGCGTGTCGGGAAAGATTTCAGCGCTGAGATGTCGGGTTTGAACTTATTGTCCCCTCTTCAGCACGTAAAGCAAAACACAGACTGGATCGGTGTGTCTCTGCTGCTTTTACTTCTGAGTTGTTGTGTTTTTCTCTCTCAGCTGTCTGAGTGTGAACAGGTAGGATCTGATGTGTGTGTGTGTGTTACAGTTGAGTCATAGTGTAGAGGTCAGTCGCGTCTGCCCTAAGTAGGTAGATATATGTAGAAAAATGGCAAATAGCTGCCTTGTCTGTTTGGAAGTCTCTGTGGTTGTCATAGTAACATCCAGAGGTGGGACAAAGTCATTTTGTAGCAAGTCCCAAGTAGGTCCCAAGTCATGACTAGAAAGTCCTGAGTCAAGACTACCAAGTCCTGAGTCAAGTACAAGTCCTAAACACTGAGTTTTAAGTCTCAGCCGAGTCAGCTACAGGTGTGGGCTCAATGGATTGCTGAGTGCATCATGCTAATGTTCTGTTACTAAGCTAAAATTAGCTAGCTAACATTGACTAGCTAACTTTACTTCCCAGTCAATAGCCCAAAGTCAAAGTTAAGTCACAAGTCATTTCAGTGCAAGTCTAACTCGAGTCCAAGTCATCTGACTCGAGTCCACACCTCTGCTAACATCCTGAGTAACATCCTCAGGCTGTCGGTAAAATAATATCAACCCTGCTCCTTTTTTTAACGACCCAAACAGCTTTCCTCATGTCCCACTAGTTCATCATACACAGCTCAGATCATTTAACCCACACTTTTAGTTTCGCACACTGATGTGAAATCTCTGCATATCCGAGTTTTACTTTCATAGATGACTTCCTCCAAACTGGCAGAGAGCGAAAACAGTCGTCATTCAAGACTCATAGCTTGACATGAGATGATCCTGAAATGCACTGATACTGGTGGATGAATGGGAAGAGCAGCTGGAAACGTGCTCCCACTGGCATGATGTCATGAGGAAAAAGAATCAAATGGTGGTTTTATAGAAAGTCACATGATAAAACCATAAAGTTGTTCTATAGATCGTAGGTGTTGCTTCTCTCCTTCTCCGTCTGGACTCTCTCCTTTACATGCACGGTGGAAACCTGTAAAGAATCACCAGTTTGGTTAGCTCCTCATTGCTTTCCCTGTTCAGGTTCCAGCGTCAGGAGGGCGAGGCAGCGTCTCTCCAGCGGCTACTTTAGGTGTGAGCCGAGACGAGGAAGGAGGAAGATACTACAGCACCAAGAGAGGAGCATTCCACGAGGTTTTTAACCTACCGGAGAGCGAGCGTCCTCTGGGAGGTAGTGGAGAGACTCAATGCTTTTGTCGCACTTGTTTTGATGAAGCTACCTTACCGCCTGAAAGTGTGTTTGAAAGCGGTTTGATTATGTGTGTTTTAACCACTGTGGTGTCGTTTCAGTGTGTGAAAATGGCTGGCGGTGCTGCCTCATCAACAGAGACAGAAAGACGCCAACAGACTACATCCGCAATGGAGTTCTTTACGTTACAGAGAAGTAAGTCCGTCACACAACTCTGGAGCCCATGTGGAAGATCAAAACATCAGTAACATAAGGGTTAGGGTTATGTTTTCATAGTTTGATCAAGGTGTTTAAACATACCTCGGATTCCTCTCCATAATGGCACGATAGCATCACACAGTTGCTGCAGTTTTGTCAGGTCAATGCTACCAACACATCCACAATGAGAATCTCTTGCTTCTCTACATCCCAAAGCTGAAGGAATGGACATCAGCAACAATGCTCAGGTAGACTGTGATGCTCCTAGGGAGCCTAAAGCATGTCAAGAAAATATTCCCCACACCACTAAAGTGTTGATAGATGGATAGGTCTGTTCATCCATTTGATACCCAAGGTCGGACACTGCCACCTGATGTAGTCCGATTCAGCTCAGGTCCCTCAGTGAACATGTTTAGGATAAGCTTTCAGGTCGGAGCTTCTGTAAATATTTCTTCCAATGGGAATTTTCAAGGCGTTAGAGGAAGCCAGGTTAGATAGTAGGTTTGGGTTTAAGGTTGTTTGTTGAGCTGAGTCAACAATCAACAACACTGATTGGTCAGTTTCCAGTGATCGAGCCAGAACCTCTCTGTTCTGGACCGACCCTTGGAAAGTTCAAGAACCCAGCCGGTGTGCCAATCTGACAAAATGCGGTTCAGTTTGTTGAGAGAGCAGAGTTCAGCGTTCAGCACGGTTACGCTTGCCATGTCTCTGCGTTGGTCCCAAATCGTGGGAAACCGGTGATCTTAAAGCCAATAAGACTCCCAGAGACTGTGAGACACAGTGCCCTCCATGTCGTCCTTGGATCCCTCCCATACCCGGCTGGGAATGCCTCCCACGGACATGAGGGGTCCCCATCCCCGCTCTCTGAAGGAAAAGACTTTTTGTCAATTTTGTTGTTGGACCAGCTGACTGATCCGACATGGTGATTTTATCAGGAAGAAGTGCAAAGAGACGCTCTTAATAGAGAGATGCACACAGACAGATAAAAGCATCTACCTAGCCACGCTTTCATGTTTCCATCTTTATCACACCATAAATATGCAGAGCTGAAAATGGAGACTCCTCCTACCAGGCAATGTTTTTGTAAATTTAAACCTGAATCACTGGAATTTTTTCTATCATCTTCAGAAAGGTTATTCTGGTTAAAGCCAGTGATTTATCTGACTTCTATTTGCTTTTCTATTATCTTCAACCTTTTTGTCTAATAATAAGACATTTTGGTCCCTAACAACGACGGCTCCCTGGACATTTTCTTCTCTTTAGGATCAATGTGTGTGAAAATCAGAGTGAATTAATACCTTTAAAGTCCTCTCAATCTCATCTTTTCTTATTCTGATGCTTATTTTGAACTTCCACAAGTCCTCTTATGATTGCTTTTTGACATTAGTGCGACTGATTGAATCAACAGCATGTCTCTGAGACTAAACACAGAAGGTAATGTTGAATGAAATTGACCTTGGTGCTCTCTTTCCTCAGTTATCTTTGTTTTGAGAGCTCCAGCTCTAGATCTGGATCCTCAAAGAGAAATAAAGTCATCAAACTGCTTGACATCACTGACATCCAGAAGGTGAGGGATGCTCTTTGTCTGCTCAACTCTTATTAAAACTCTTTGGCTGCCTGCTAAATAACTGCTATATAACTTTACTTCTGTTTTATATTTATTAACACGGCATGAAAATGTGCTGAGGATCTTACAGTTTCACTCAAATAATATTGGAATATTGTCCAATCCTTCCCTTACAGTACAAGGTTCTGTCGGTGCTACCTGGATCCGGGATGGGTATCTCCATAGCAACACCATCTACACAAAAGGTAAGGGGAAATGATAGAGGTAGTCACCAGTTGAGATCCTACTTGTTTTTGACTTTTGGTGAAAAATGAGTAAAGATTCAGAAAATCCTCTCAGGACAGATTAACTTTAAATTTATCGTTTTGTAACCAATAAAACTGAACGTATTGATTTTAAGCTCTGCTTGACTAGAGCTTCATCTGATCCAGATAATTTTATATGGCAGTCCAGGACGTGCTCTGCTAATGTGTTGTTCTCTGACTGTCTTTGTTTTACATGAATCATAAAGCTCCTACGAGTTTCCATGAAGATTTATTTGTTATGGTTGGCACAACAAAAAGCAGCTAAAATGCCTATAATTATGCAAACAACTATGTTTGTTTTTTTTATCATTCTGCTGCTTTCTTTTCCCCAAAATAAGCGTTTCTTTCTATTTAAGCTGGAAACAAAAGGCTGTTTGTTGTTTTATAACGGGAGCAAGCGAAATGTGTGCGAGTCATTCCTCATTTTCCATCTGCTCTTTTGCAGCCCATGGTATTCGGAGCAATGATGCACAGAGACGAGGCGTTCGACGCCATCTTTTCTCAGTACACAAAGATCATCAACATGGCTGCAGCCATCACTCCAGAGAAATAGGTTGTATTTAATATTATATTATATATTATATAATTATTATATATAATATATAATGTGGTTTCCAGCCTTTAGGTTCAATCACTCATGCAGATTTGTTAACACACTGGAGGTTTTTAATTGTTATTGTGTTTGTTTATGTATAGAGACTATGTCATGTGGCAAAGCCAGTATTCAGTATGCTGCTTGTACTGAAGGCAGTTTATAATGTTGGCATAGCAACGCCTGCACAAGATTGCAGCCTTAAAACAAACAATCAAACTATTTCGCTTTTCTCCACAAGTGACTTCTTCAGACCCCAGCTGACCTGGTGAGGAGCAAAACAGTAATATTACATTGGTGATTATTTTATTTTTTTAAATGAGCTGATTCCAATCAATCAGTGTTGGGTGCTTGATTCAGCCAGGCCCTCATTGTTTGTCTCTGTTTCCGTGTGACTGACGGGGAGTTACAGAAAGACTGTCCAGAAAAATGGTCTTTTCTGTGGAAACGGATCATTTTAAAAGTTTGAAGCACTTCCCCATCATCTGATGAAGATTAAAGACTGGATATTTGTCAGTTTACTTTCTGGTCCAACACTGGTTGGACTGGATATGGACTTCAAACAGGAACCCCACATCTTACTGTAATATTTTAGTTTGTCTTTATGAATCAAATTCACTTTTGTTTTTGTTTTAATCCAAACGTTTGTTTTTAAATGGTGTTTCTTAAATTCAGTACTTCCTTTTCCCATTTAAGTTCCAGTTTTCTGTCAAATAAGTGAAGTTTGAGAGAAGCAGAAATCAGTTTTATGTTTTTAAAGCAAATTTTCTGCTCGACATAAATTCAGTGTCAGGATTGTAGAAAAAAGCAGCAAAAGCAAAGTTATGAGGATTATCCTCCACCAGTGGGGGATGAAATAGCAAACAATTCAGACCTACTCTTAAAGGTGCAGTGTGCAAAAGATTAAAACGTCAATAAGAGTAGAATTGAAAATGGAAACAAAAACAATATTTTATTGGAATCTTTTACTAAAATAACATTGTTTTCTTTCAGAAGAACACATGGCAGCTGCCATATTTGTGCCACCATTTTTATAGTAAGTCTCATTACCATAGTGCACTGGAATGTAGTGTGCAAACCTTTTTCTGTAGTGCACACTATCGTGTGTAAGTGATGTCTCTCCAGTGGAAAACTGGACGTTGAGCACTTACCGGTAGTGACGTACTCGAGTTGGACTATTCTGCTGTTCAGCCTAATTTTACTGATAAAATGTATCGACTCTGCCTCAGTGGTGATGATTCACATCCCTAATGTACACAGTGAAGAAGTATCTACCCATCAGAACTGCACCTGTGGCCACTGGATCCACTCACACATAAAAACATGTTTTCAGGAAGAAATATGACCCTTAACGGCCACCGTCTTTTTCCAGCTGTGCTTTACCACCAGGTGTCAGTGATTCTTACACACTGTACCTTTATTATAAAAACACCAAAAAAAAAGGTGAAAAAATCTTTTTGCGTTTCAAGAGTTTATGTGAGAAGTTTTACAAACTGAAATCCACTTTTTAAAAAAATATATTTTAGACCAAAAATTATACAAATTAGGATTTTTTTTTATGTTAAAAACAAAAATCTTTAAGAAAAGCTCCAACAACATTGAATCCTTGAAATTCATTAGTTGTCTAAGTTACATAGCTGGTAATGCTTATGTGGCATCCAGTCAGAATATATTGTGCACTATATTGTCAAAAATATTGATACCAGTAAGTAATATAGGAAGTAACAACCAGGACTTCTCAGTCAACATCATGGTAAAACATTTCTTTGTACCCTCTCCTCAAACTTGTGGGGAAAAAAAGTCCTAGAGGAGTTTGAACTGTTTCAGCAGCAATGGGTGTCCGGGTTTAACCCAGTAGGGTTTTACCAGGTCTCCCAGTACGTTTGTACTTAGTGTACTAAACTTTGTAGATGTTACATGACTGTGTGTTTGTATAAAAGTAACAACTGAGCTTTTTATAAAGATATGGTGCGTGTTGATTTGGGTTACGGCTGCACAGTGGTTGGGATGTTAACACCACAGCCTCACAGCCGGCTGGTTACTGGTTCCAGTCTCTGTTCGGACAGTGGCTTTCCTGTGCAGTTTGTGTGTCCTCCCCGTGTTAGTAAGGGTTCTCTTAAGATACTCTGGCTTCCCTGTCTGGTTGTCTGTCTCTGTATTGATCCTGTAAAGGATTATGTACTCCACCTTTTGCCCAGTGATTGCCCAGCTAGCCACAACTCTCCATTAGAATAAGCGGTACAAATGGATGATTAGGATTTTATATTTTTGTTTAGTTAAAGGTATCTTGTTGCACCTTGAGAAAGCAGATCGAACATAATCTGATCAGGTTTACTGTTACTTTGACAATCTGCAACCATTAACTTTATCAGTTGTCTTCCTGATTAAATGAAGGCTTTCCTTTTTAAGCCTTTTTTGTTTCTTTTTGCTGAAACTGATAAATTGATGAGGAAAGACAATCAGCTAGATCATTTTAAAAAGACATGTTCATGTTCTGCACTACAGGTAAAACCCCCAATATGTTTAGGTCTAGGTTGCAGAAAAATGGCGACCTGTTCCTGTTAGAAACAGGAACCTGGATTTATTTTTTTCATTTTAACCCTTAAAGTCCAAACCCATGAGCAACCGGGAGGAAAAGTCCAATTTTATGAATAAGCTCTTTATT
>JBAMIG010000010.1:96219-117061 GCA_037177335.1 Kiunga ballochi | reverse complement strand
GGGGTGGTGGTGGGGTGCTCCTGGCCTTTCCATTCCCTGGCCCACTGGGGAGAGGAGGGAAAGGGGAAGGCTGTGTGAGGAGGCATGGTTATGAGTGGATGTGGGGTAGGTTGTGGGGAGATGGGTACAAAGGAAGAAAGAAAAAAAAAAGAGAAAATAAAAGAAAAAAAAAAAAAAAAAAGAGAAAGATTTGCAAGGTCTTCAATTGTATGAAACAGACGCAAGAATTGTTGACATTCTTGTTAATCATCTGAGATAGATAGGCCTACTGCTCTCTGGCCTCGCGCAGGACATTCTTATAATTTTGCTGGCTTTCTTTCTACAGCTCCACAGTTTCCTCCACTTACATTCAGCTTATCTGTATTCTCTTTCTACATTGTTATTTCGCCATTTCTGTTAGCCTAAAGTGCTTTTGATTCTTATCGGTGCAACAGCATCCATTACATTCAACATTTTCACATTGAAAGGATCCACGAGTGCATCAACTGACTTTTAGGTTGTTGCTGGTAACAGAGCTATGGCCTTGATAAACTCTGCACCTAATCTCTTATGAATGTACCTCTTCCTAGCAGGTTGTTTGGACATTTTGAGTGCTCAGTAAATTCAACAGGAGACTTTGAAACAAAACTAAGATGCTTAAAAGAAGTAAAATCACCCAATAAAATCTCTTTACACTGGAATGAGTCTCCATTTAAGGTCGCCTCTCCTACTTCTCTCCTCCTGGTTCCACATTTATTCATAAAACTAAACAGAGAGGGGGCTGTTTCATTAGCACTCGTATCTTCTGTTAATTATGTTTCTGTTTGAAAAAGAAAATCTAAAGTGTGACAAATGATCATCAGGGACTTGATGGACAGAAATCTAACATAGAGTAAAGGTAACTTTTACTGGTTTCTGTTGTATGCTGAGTGATACATGGTACAGCTAACAGATTTAATGTTGATTACTTTATATTCTTTCTTTTTCTAACTTACACAGGAATCATGCTGGGTCCCGGTTTGTTCAGCTGTCAGGAGGTCTACAACAGCAGGGACAGTGAATGCATCATGGCTTGTTATAATTTTGAACAGATTAAAAGACAACCTAAATTTAAAACCAAATTATTGACTCATAAAAGGATATAACTGTAAAATCCAACAACATCTTTCGTCATCAGAAGCAGAACTCACAGGACATGGCACACAGAGTAACTCTGATTTCATTCATTCAAACTAAGATTTAAAACAAAAATAGGCTATTATACCTCATAAAACAACAGATAACTTTAGATTAATAGCGTTCCATTACTGAATAGTAAATTAGTCAGATTTTGTGATTAGAAGGTATAAGCAAAAAAAAAAAAAAAGAAAAAACTTAATGTGATTCCTCAGCAGGGGGCGCTGTTGCTCCACTTTGCTTTTGGTCGCCTTCACATTTTACACTTATTTGAATATTGTTCGAAGTAAACCACAGTAAACTAAAGTATGGTAACAAAAGCTTTAAAAACTGTTGTTCTGAGTCAAACCCTTTCAGCTGAACACAAGATAAAATACTCTACAAAATAATTTCTACTTTCAGTCAAACCAGAGGCATTAAAGCATGTTCTTTCTTTCTTTCCTTCTTTTTTAATTTGATTGTTTTCATCATCCGGATGATGTGGGAACAGAAGACCGTGTTAGCTTCAGGATTTCACTCTTCATTTCTGAAAAATAACTTATCCATTTGCTATTTGGACTTAAGTCAGTCCGCGTAAGATGCTATGTAAATCCACCGCAAATCAGGGAACTTAGTCACCACAGTGGAACATTGGGTTACTGAAACTTTGTGTTCTGTGGCAAGAAAAGGGCTTTATAAATAAATAAAGTTAAAGTTAAAGTTGAAATATCCCAAATAAAAGTTTCTATTAGGAATAATTTCCTCCCCACAGGGGATGTTTAGCATCAGAACAAGTAGGATTTGGTTTTTGTTATGATGAACAAATGTGCTTTTTTCATTAGAAGCTTATGGATGTATAGAAAATGAGGCTTTGTCCATGCACGGCTTCTCTTGCTTCTTGTTCTTTTCTTTTGTGTTAGGCTATATGTTATTGATGGATCTGAGAGGGAACGAAGAGAAGAAAGAAGAAGAAATGACAAAGAATTGAAAACAATAGGAACATGAATACAAACAGAAAGGAGAACTGAACAACCAGTTGTTACACTTAAACACGAAACAACAGACATATGGTCTCTATAATAAAATAATCTACTTCAGTGTTACTGGAAAGGATTTCTTAAAAATCCTCGCTCTTCACATTGGCTCATAAAATTTTCCTTACTGATTTCTTCTTCTTGGGACATCCCTATTAATTCTTAGGTTTATTCTTATTACTAAAACATTATATGTGCAGCGTATAATAAGACAATATCAGCATAGTGATAGATAGTCGTGCAGAGACTGCAGGGGGGAGGGGGAGAGGCTATCACCCATTCCTACCTTTAATTTTGTTCTATTTATATGTGTAGAAACTGGAGGGCTAGGTTTACATTGTGCTTTTTGTTTACCTTTAATAAATGCATAATTGACATAGATCAATTATCTTTTGATAGACTTTTCCTGGAGGAGAGGAACCGAAGAGGGGCAGCTTCACACTGAGGCGCTTATTCATCTTTGTTGATTTCAGGAGAATAATTTAAGGGGAACTTCCTCTATAGCACAGAAAGTGGCCTTAAAACCAGAAGTTTGTGTCATTGCTTGGTTTATCTGCCGTACAATGGCCTTAAAATTTCACTAATCGTGACCTCTGTTGCTTTTTATCTTCAGTTTGTGAGCTTAGGGTTTTTTTGGGGTTTACTTTTTTCTGAATGTTCATCTTGTTTTTTAAGGCCACCCCTTAATTCTGCTGACTGTGGCTATTGATAAAGATGTCCATTGACACTGGCTTACAGCTTCCAGTCATCCCACAAGAAGAGCTTCTAGAAAGAAAAAACCCCACTTGTGACTCATAGCTTTTAAAAGAATTACTAATATGCTTAATTGTTTTTGTTTTTTTAACTTAAAATTGGAACAATTTAGCCACAAATAGATGCTGGATGGCTCCAAATATAGTTAGAAAAGACACAGGTACAAAGCTTTTAAAATTAGGGTTTTAAATAAAAACACAATATAATACACTCACATACTTTTGTAATTTTGAAAACATTGACCTCATTTTTATTTACTTTTTGGGTTTTAATAATTAAAAATGCTTGTAAAAACAAGGCAAATTCAACTCAATGAGCCAGATTAACACCGGGATGATTCTCTGGCTAAATTCGTATATGCTCTTGTTTAGTTTGATCCCATGACCTCAGTTTGAAGTCCTGCAGCCCAAAGTCACTCTTCCTCTCCAGAGACAGAGAAAGGTAGAAAAGATGAGTTTGTCAGGAAGCTCCTTTCTTTCCAGTGATGGATGCTGATGCCACAAAAGCTCAGGCCATGCTGAGGAAACACAGCAGTGAGGTAGGTGTAGGTCAAGAATATATATAGAAAGAAAGTCCTCTATGATCCATGATGACCTGGAGGAACTGGGCAGCAGGCCCTTCACAGCAAGACAGCAGCTGTGTCCCAATTCAGGGTCAATGATCTTCAGAATGGGCAGTTATGTTCTAGGTAGTCTGCATCCTTGCTGTTTATTGTTAGTGAAGTGAGAGAACCTAGTGTATGAGAATTACCCATAGTGCTCCAGTTTCTTGTTGCCTCTAATTAAGCTGTTTTTGTACAGCGGCTAGTCACTATACTGTCATTTCAGGGCACTTCCCAGACACCAATTTGAGGAAATTAATAATAAAACGCCTAGCTAAGGGAAACCAACAGATTGCATTGAGTCAGGATTTTGATCCAATCCCCCATCTTCAGCTTGCATGAGGCTAAACTGAAAAGCAAAACTCTTTTTTCAGGAAGGAGGGAGAGAGAGGAACACCCTCGTAGACAGGAGAGAGGTGGGCATCTGCCTCGACTGGTTTGGGTGGAGAGAACAGGAAAGGGAGATAAACATGCACTGCAAGTTGTCTCCAGTTGTCAGATATTTATACATGGAGGAAAAGTAGCAGAGCAGCATGGTGGCGCAGTTTGTCAGCACTGTGGTCTTACAGCAAGAAGTTTGCTGGTTCGAGCCTTGGCTGAGGGAATCAGTGTTCTCCCCATGTTAGCGTGGGTTCTCTCCGGGTACTCCGGCTTCCTCCCACAGTCCAAAGACATGCACCTTGGGGACAGGCTGATTGGCGATTCTAAATTGCCCATAGGAGTGTGTATGGTTGTCTGTTTATGTGTGGTTGCCCTGTGATGGACTGGTGATCTGTCCAGGGGGTACTCTGACTCTCGGCAGATGTCAACTGGGATGGATGGACGGAAGTAGGTGGAAGAAAGCGGTTCTAGAAATGTATTTTAAATGCGAGCTAAAGAACAAATCCTGTCCAAGAATAACTCCAAGGGTTCTTACTGTAGT
This sequence comes from Kiunga ballochi, assembly GCA_037177335.1. Classification (NCBI taxonomy): domain Eukaryota; kingdom Metazoa; phylum Chordata; class Actinopteri; order Atheriniformes; family Pseudomugilidae; genus Kiunga; species Kiunga ballochi. The sequence goes on along the minus strand of JBAMIG010000010.1, from coordinate 112,617 downwards.
ACTGAAAGCCAATTAATGCTACCCAGATTAATTACAAAGCTTAATGGATAAGTAAATCAGAGTATCATCTGCATAGCAATGAAAGTTCACACCATGTCTAATATTACCAAAAGAAGCATTTCAAGTGTAAAAAAGATCAATCCATGTTCAATATATCTATATGAGAAAATATTTATTCCTCCCGTACCATCAATGATGGGTAGGAACTACTTGTTTCATCTACCATGTGCAAAACAAGGTGCAGTGGTGTATTGCAACAGCGTGCAGTTCATTCAGTGATGGAGATATTGCAGCTCCCCAAACAGTAAAGATGCTCAGGCTGATGTCAAGAGCACAACTCTCCTTAAATGTCCGATAACAAAGATAGAAGAGGTTATGAGAAGGTGACATGAAGGAAAGGTAGACAGGTACAGGGTGGAGACACGTTAGTCCTTTAGTACTAGAGGGACGTACCATCCAGAGGGAGAAACTGTGGAGCTGGTGGCAATGTGTTGACATGTCACTGGATGAGATTCATTTTAATAGCAAGTTTATGCAAAGGCATCCAGACTTTTTCGCTTCCAATCAGACTGGACTCATTCCATCAGTGTACCTACTCAACACTCTAGGAGCCATAAACAGCATAATTAGTGTAATCATAGCAGGATTATGATGCCGAAGGGCTTTTTCATTCTGTACTTTGAGCAGTTCAGTGGGTTAAATTTAAACACTCAAACTGAAGGTGCGGAAAGATCGCGCACCACATTGTTAGATAAATTATACTAAAAATGGTGAAGGAGGGTGTGAAGTGTAAAGAATGTAGTGATAATGGTTTAGCACAGCCTACTTTACAAGTATTTTTGATTCAATAGTAGCCATTTTATTTTTATTAGGAAGCACAGTGCAGGACAGTGGCCTTTAAGAACCAGATTTAAATAACCTTAATCAGGAACGAAGGAACACAATGCCACATGAACACTTCACATTTCAGGCTAGGCTGGATCACACATCCAGTGACTCTTAACGGTGACACTTGAATACTAACCACACGTTCATGTTGACATTACTTAAGTCTCCACCTGAAAACTTAAGACTTATCATGCAAAGCTGTAAGGCTTTTGTTGGATAGATGGAACCAACAAGTTATTACAGTGCAATTTTTATTTGTTTTAATCAGTACAGCAAATTTTCCTTATTACATGCATATAAAGATCCATAAGTTTAGTCAGTTCATATACAAAAAAACAAAAACAAAACAAAAACCCAGCCAGCAAGTTAATGCAAGGTTTGCCAGATTTTTATCAGAACCAGAACAAAAACAAAAACAAAACAAAAAAAACAACACAAGTCCACCCAGTGTGGTAGTTATTAGACTTTACTTTCTCCCTTGTAGAGGTCTTTCCTTCACTACAATTGGTCCAACAACACTTTCCTGTTCCAAAACAGGACCTGCAACACAACCAAATCAATATATACATAAAAATATAACTAGACATAATTTCATTGTAAATAAAAAATAAGTAAATATGGTGAAATATATTGAATCTCTAAGGAATAAAGTATTTCATTTTAAACATAACACAAATTAACTTCAAGGACCCCAGATATTCCTCAGCTCTTTATTCTAATGCTAGCTGTGCAGTTAATGTAAATTAGCCATGAAGCAGCACTAAAAGCCTTGTTCATATTAATTTATAGGAGGCACTGATGTCATTGTGCCTTTGTGGACACCTACCCCTCCTGCTTAGGTCACTCCTATCCTCACCATCACAGTCATCATCACAGCAGGAGCAGCTATGATGAATGCCGCTGGCTTCCCTCCATCTGTCAACCAAAAACAAACTTAGGGTCCGAAAACATTCAGGAGTCTAACCTGGAGGATCAGCCTTGTTGATTTGACATCCCCTGTAGTACATTTGATTTCCACCACTTAACAGCACCTTATTCAAAGAGTAATGCTTTCTTGTAATTAAATTAGCTTCATATTACCCATTGGAGAATGAACAGGCCTTGCTTGTGGTACTGACAGGTACAACAGCTGGTGTGGCCTTCAAGCTGCAGGTGATGTAAAGCTGGAGAGAGAAAGAATCTTATTTTACAGTGAGCTAAAGCCTTAAAAAAGGTACATTGTGCAATCAAAAATGTGTAAACACTTCTTACCACACCGTTGTGGTCCTGTTCAAACCTAAACGCCTCCACCTCAAAATACAGCTTGTCATCCCGAGTCCGAGGCAGGAACTTGGAGGTGGAGCCTGTCAGCTGACTGTCAAACAGACACCTGAACACAACATGGAGATGACAGAACTGTTAATGTACAATATGATTAATCCAAGTCTGACACCTGCAAATCTGAGGGGAAAAAATGTGACTGGATCTTTAAGGATTAAACAATTTATATAAAAAAAAAAGTTAATTAGGGTAAAAAAACAACAACTTTACATTCATATACTTTTATATCCTATAAATGTACTCAATTTGGTTTGGGGTGTAAATAAATGGTGCCATATAAGGGAAGTGACTTTTAAAAAAGTTGATTTTTGCATAGAATATTCACATCAATCTGTTTAGACAGAAGGTTAGAGCAACAGTTCATCGTAAAAGAGATGGATTCCGAAAGTAGACAAGTCATCACTGTACCATACACACTGATATTTAAACATCTTGATAGAGAAATGCTCTCAAAAAAAAAAGTTATTCAGAACTAGAATCTCCTTCCTTTGAATAATTTCAAGACATCTGGGAAAAAAAACCAAAAAAAAAAACCAACCCCTTGTCTCCAAGAAACGTGTATCGAGGGACAGTGTCAATATTTGGGACAGCAGTTGCCACACAGCTGTCCACATCCACACGTAGGGGAGCATGATGGAACTGTTTAAGCGAAGCTTCAAATTTGATCATGTCACCCAGCAGGAACTGAGAGGATGGACGAGGATGCTGCCAGTCATCTGACAGACAGGACAAGTTAGTTTTCTCATCTGCCATGGTTTCTTGCAGAACTTTATGTAAATAATGAGGAAAACAATGCCTAGTGAAATAAACCCACCAGTCATCAGTGTCAGGGAGAAGGCGAGATTTTCCTCAGACTCTTTGCGGTCAGTAAATGGAAGCCATGTTGGCTTCAGCTGCCCGCTGCTTACATCATGTTTCCTGGAAAGGTTAAGTAGAGGCAAAGTAAGGAATCGCAAGCTGCTAATTTAAAGCTTGCATGGATGTTTCATTTGAAGACTCACTGATTTGCTCTGAAATAAAGCTTTACCTCAGGTACTGGCACTCAATGCTGACTGACACGTCTCGTCCTCGAACAATGAACCCATTGCCCATTGGAGTGGGAGTGTACAGTAGAGTGAACACATAGATTAAAAAGTCCTCAGTCATCTTAAAAAGACAAAAACATGCATTAAGATCAAAAAATCGTTTTGCAATACTTCAGGTCAAATAGTTTGACCACAATGTCACATGGATGCATCAAACTCTCCCTGCAAACCACATTTAGCCATTGAAGTTGATACAAGACCATCCTGCAGGTTTCACAGGTTTCCCTGCATCAACACACCAACTCAGTTTGGTGAGTTAACAGGCGAGTACAGAGCCTGTTCAGGCAGAAATCCATCCAAATTACTAAAAACTAGTCATACAGATAAGGAGCCATTAAAGAAAATGGCAGAAATTGCATCCCTGCATAAAACTTTAAATATTTGGAAAGGTTCTGGCTGCAGCACTCAGTTATTGGGCCCATTCCAGTGCAGGCTCCACTCAGACCCTTCCACCACTGGGAAGGGAAATAAAATACACATGTTGAAGAGTTTCATCCAAAAAAGATGCAGGATGGTAGATTGAGGACTGAACTCTGATTCAAAGTGCAACTTATCACAGTTCAGCCCACAGAGTTGTGAAATTGTTAATACAAGCAATAGCATGTGGAAATCTAACAGCAATTCAAGGGTTAAGATACATTAAACTCAAATTCCTGTGTCCAGCAGGTTTATATCAACTCCATGCTCCAACACAGCTGACTGAAATTAATGGGTTGACAACAACCTGTTGGATCTATTTGATTTGCAACAGGCGTGCAATGCAGACGGTGCAGGGAAAAACAAAAAACTCCTGTCCTTGACTGGTATCCACTCCTGGGTTAATGGGAACCATCCCCAGTTACCAATAACTTCTATGCACGTCACCATCCAACTGGTAACCAGGAGAAATCTGATTCAAGCTTTCTTTGTGGCGACCAACACAAGAAATTGTCACAGTAAACATGAAACTGAATCGACTGGTTAAACATATGATGTCATGTCGGATACAGAAGATGCTTGAACGTTAGGACTCACCAGCAGCTGACTGCCACAATCATGCAGCTCAGACTCAAAAATGATGATTTTAGCTTCAGAATCCTCCCCTACGGCAGCACACCCTCCCAGTGTGACTTCTTCAGTTCGGACTGGTTTTCCAATGCCCAGAAGATCTTTCTTGACCTCCACCCGGATGGCGTTCTCTCCACAGAGCGCGCTGACGCTTTCAACCGGCTTAGGTACCTTCAGCTCAAAGTGTGGAGGGAACCGAGGCGCTTCCTCCTTCGGTGGGTCAGGATACCGCCAAGATAGAGGTTCACTGACAAACTGCTTCTCCTGCTGGACACCTACAGGGGATGGAAGAATCCTTTTTATAAAGAGGTTCCCCCCCATCCTAAACCAAAATGTTAAACAGCAGGAAAAATTAGCTACAAATAGAAAAGGAGCTTCATGCTTACTTTAAATAAATAATAAAAAAAAAAAGTCTTCTCACCGCATTTATGATCAATTTTCTTGGTTTTCATGTCATATAATAATAGGCAATGTAATTGTTTTATTTTAGACTTTATAAATTTAAGCAACATTTCTTATGGATAATTGGAGAGGAGGGAGGCAAACTCATTCTAAAAGGCATGATCCCCCCACAGCAGGCAGTTACAGCCCACTTTGTTTCTACAGTTTTGTAGCACAGCTGTGGTGCTTATAATTTAGAAATCAGAGGTTTTAAATAAAGGACAAATGGTCAAAACAAAAAATTACCTTTGACTTTTTGATTGTCAATTGTCTCCTGATCAATGAATTAAATTGACAAAAAAAAAAAGCCACAGAAAAGAAAAAAGTTACATGAGAAATATGCTGAAATAAACTATTTCAGTGTCATGAGAGAGACGCCTGGTCTATGAGAAGAATTCCTTCCACAAATTTATGGTCAGGAGTCGAGTAAAAGTGCCCTATTTGAATAAATACCATTTCAGACAGAACTCAACTGATCATGTTCAATTGAAATTGCCTCAAACTTTCTGCTAAACTCACGTAAATAAATCTAGCCTATTTATGACATAATCTGCACTTCAGCTATGAAATCCATTTAACCACATCTGAAACGTGAAAACATTAAACAAATAAAAAAGCATGAGAAGAAGAAACCCAGTCATATATCACATTTACCTCCAGGATGCTGAAATTGAGGCGTGTATGGGCTCTGACTTTTACTCCTGCTGGCCGGAGGAATGATGTTCTGATTTAACCTTCGTGCAGCCACTGATGCTGCTGAAGTGCAGCAGAAAAAGCATAAAGCGATCCTGATAAAAGATATCATTTCTGCACACGTCTGTTCTGTCTCTTCTGATTAAAACAAAGTGCTCTGTGGAAGGATCCTTGCTTTGTAGACTCACACATTAGCCCTGCCCCCCTGATTTGGCTCAAAGTCCTTCAGCTGCAGCTTGTTTGGCAGAGCAGACGCCAGATCACCGTGAGAGGCATTCAAATATGTCAGCTGTTTGGGTTCTTCTTTTAAAGAGCTAACATAACTAAATAAATAAAAGAGCGGTCAGCCGGAATTTAAAAGGAAGAAACGCAAAATTTTATTTAACAACATTGTCATTTGATGCCTAAACACAACATTTTCATGATCAAGTCAACAAAACGTGAACTTATTCAGTTCAGTGCAAGTCATAAGACTCGATATTTTAAAAATCATGCTTCTGGGAATATTTTATTTGACTTATTGTTGATCTAAAATCACCAGTTTTGTCTTTACCAACAGCAGGTTGCTTCCATAAAACAAATCAGACACAATTTATTTAAAACTCCACTTTTAAACAAAATAAATGATAGAAACACATACAAATCAACACTTTATGGCTGCAGCGATCCAACTTTTATATATTTTAATCTATTTAATTTAATCTATAGTAACGGTAACTACGGTTTATCTGTCTGAACACCTGCTGTTGCACATATGCCAGCCATCATAGTCATCCTCATGCTGTTCCATGAGCTCAGTTTGAACTTAAATCGGGTCAATGAAACATGTCAGCTACATGCTGTGTCATGAAATGTTCTCTGGGAGCTGCAGCACAGACCCTATCTAAGCATTTGTCTTGAATCAACTCAGCTTATTGGGAATACTAGTCCTCGATCAGATCTCACATTTGATCTCTATTAAACTCAGTATGTATTCTTTCTCTGGTCAATGCTGGAGGACAGCTTCAGGTTAGTATATCAGTGACTCATATATTTTTAAAAATGTATATTTAGATGCCTTTAAAATCCTTTTCTTATACAAACAACTGTTGCTTTGTCAAATTAACAAATGTAGTTTCATTGTTGCATCTAATCTCACAATAATTCTACAAAATAAATTTAAGCTACAAACTGCAAAGAATGTAAAAATGCAATCACATAATGCATATAGTATGTCTGTAAATTATATAATGGATTGTTATATTTACAAGACCTGTTCTAAAAAAGCTGTGACTGCAAAATGCAAATAAAAACAGGATTCTCTGTGCACATAAGTTTGTAAAGGTAAACTGAATGGTGTTAATTTTCAGGCAGCACTGCTGTAAAAGAGAAATGACATGTGCTCAGGAAGACCTCCTGTGAACCGTGTTCACCATGAAATCCACAAATTCAGGTTAAAGAAACTTCATTAAAACATGATTCAGATGCACGGCCGTCTTCTCTGGACCAAAGTTTGTTTTAAATGATAAAAACTGTTCTGGAGTTTTATGGATTAAAATGTTAAATTCTTTCTGAAGACCATAAAGAACATGTCCTTCAGACTAAATTCCCATTCAAGCTTCTTTACATACATTAAGGGGCAAATTTGATTTAAACATCATATACTACCAGTTAAAATTTGTACACACATTTCCATTAAATCCAATGGGAAAATGTGTCTAAACCTTTGAATGGTACTGTATATCTTTGTCCTCTTATTTCAGTTAATCTCTCCCTGCCATGGTTGTTAAGTCAGTTCCTCCACTAGTGGGCAGTACTGAGTCAAAAGTATATTTTTGCATTGCCTGTTGCTTTATTTACTTGTTTAAGTGCGTTTATATTGACATTTACACACATTGTGCGGAAAGTAGTGTTAGTGCACTGATTAGTGGTTCTTCTTCTCTAATTCCTTTATCGCTTTTGTGCCAATGCTGTCCCCAAAAATTTCAGTGGTATTGCACCATTTTCTGTCAAGTGACAAAGATTAAATCCTTTTGACAAGATAACAAATTACCAGTATTAACGACGCGAGTGATGCACAAAACGTCTGTTTATAGGCATATCCATCCTCTGCGTTGTTATTAAAAGACATTTTAAAAGCTTTGATGGTATTAAGGGTAGAATGCAATTTTTAAAAGTCTAATTAATAACATATAGACTTTGTCCTTTTTTCATTTAGATTAATCATATTTTATTTGCATTACAACAATTTCCCCAAAAGGCAACATTTTTTAGTCGTCTGCATTAAGTCACAGACATTTAAATTGTGCCTGAATTTCTAAAAATTTGTGTAAAGTTGCATTTAATCCTCTTTTTATGCAAGGATTCAGTCACATTTCAAATCAAAAACAGCAGAAAAAGCAAATATCTCTGAGCAGATCTAAGTTAAATCTAAAGTATCGTTTAAGGTAAGTAATTTAACCAACAGCTCTGATCAGAGCTTCATTCATATATCATATATATAGGTGTCATAAACTTAACTGTAGCAACAAAGTAGTTAAGTTAGCTTAAGTTTAACGTAGTTTGGAATAAAAACTTCAAAACATTGAGGTCTTATCACTTATATACATATTAACAGTAGAAATGTGTGTTTATGGAGTTATAAACCACTAGAGGTAGTTAAACACTGTGTTCTTTGGTGTAGTTTCACAATCCCGTCATGTTTACTTCTAATTTTGGCTCTTCTACTTGTTCTTATATAACACCTCAGTGTATTTACACGCTTTGGTTTTCAGTTTCTTTTGTCAGATCATTTATTGCGCTTCTCTTGTGCTTCCCTGTTGTGGCATGTTATTTAAGGTTTCGGTTTTTGTTGTTTTTATCAAAACATTTGTTCCCTCGCTGTCTTCTCTGGCCTGTATTTTGAGTCCACTTCCCCCGCAAGCTATTTCATAACCCTTCTGCTCTCCATAGAGATAAGCACAGCCAATGTCACATTGTCAGGTCCAAACACACACACACACACACATTCCCAAGTTTTTCTGGTGACAGAGTTATGAAAGAAAAGAAAACAAAGTGAAAAGACCACAATAAAGAAAAGAGAGGAAAATAGAAAAACTCCTTCCAGAAACAGAACATCTTTACTAAGACGTGTTCCTCCATTAATACCTCAAACATGAACATTGTCAAATTGAGGAAATTGACGAGAGCCTCAGTTTTTATGTGCATCTCACATGTTTTTGATAAAGTTGAAGGCAGGCCTTTAAGAGGAATCTAAAATATTCTCATTATTCTGCAGCAACCATACGCTAACCGGACGGATGTGTGTTTGGAGGCTCATACTCACTAAGATCATCTGGAAGATGAAAGGCTTAAGCTAGTTAAAGTATATTTTGTGTACATTGACTTTCCTTACATTAAGAAACTACATTCTGAGCTTGTAATTTGCTATGTGAAATATGTGTTGTTTAAAGAAGAGTAATAATTAAAACATTCCAATATTTTTTTACTAAAAATATCCATATTTTATAGAGAAGGAGGGAGTTATCAGCTGTACCGTGTGGTCTGCAGGGATTCAATTAACTCTTTTGATTGCCAGCAAATTTGGTACGTAGATTTGTGAAGTTACAGGCTGCTTAGAATTTATATTAGCAAGGTTTTTGGTTAAAAAAAAAAGAATAATCAAACAATATGTGACTGAATGCATTTAATTGTACTTGTCTTTTTCCAAGTTGTTTTTCTTATTTCTTAACCATATCTTCTCTCTAATTTCTTTTGTTCAGTACAGAAGAAAACTAACTCATTAATCAGAAACTAATTGGCCTGGTTATTTACCATATCCAGCTACATTTTTGTATTTAAATTTATTAGTTATAATATAATTAAATTTAAATTTAAACGTCACATTTAATTTTCATTTCTGTCCTCATTTAACTTTGTTCAGACTGCTGGGGGACGACATGAATGAGATGAATGAGATGAATGAGAAATAATAGAATATTGTTGATTAGAAATACCCATTTACTTAATTTATCACACTTAGAAGTCCATCTCATCTCAAAGATTCAGTTTTCTTAGAACAGGGTGTCCAGCTCCGGTCCTCTGACACCACAATCCTGGAGGTTTTTCATGTATTCCTGCTCTAACACAAAACACTCAGTCATTATGCAGAACATCATTGGCTGATGAGTCAGTCTAATGAAAACCAGATGTGTTGAACCAGGAAGATATAAAACAACTCTAGTACAGCCACCTCTGAGATCTGACCTTGGCCACCGCTGCTTCTTCCAGCTCACATGGCTCATCAGTTTCCATAACTTTGAGCTTGTTTTAGCACATCATAGCAACTGTGACCTGTTTGTATACTGACCAGCATTTCTTTTAACTGAATGTTTTCCTTAAAGCTTTGCTTTTTAATGCTCTTTTAATAACAAAATGTTAGCGTGTTAATTATACTTTTAAATAAACAACTGAAAACAGAAACTAATTAAATAAATAAATGTCTTTACAATATTACAATTTCCTCCTTTTTTTCCTGACATATTGTCTGCTTTCCTGTCTTCCTTGGATCTTTTTCATTATGTTATGATTCCAGTCTTTATCTCATGTCATCTCTCACATAGTGAGAGAAGACCCGATGAAGATGCAGCTCAACTCAACATAAAACATGGAAAATCAGACTTTTATTAGGTATTGTTCTTTTTTTCATACCACATGCTTGTGCTTGTAGATTGCATCTTTCTTCTTTAGAAAAATTAAGTTGAAGTAGCTGTTCAGACAAAACAGAGTCACGAGGTCACCAGAGGTCATGTGAGTGGTGCTGATGAATCTGCCGAGCTGTGTGCTTCCTGTCTGACCTCTGTCCTACAGCATCTATTCACCTCCCTGCTCTGTCTGACCTCTGTCGCTGATAGCAGTCTGTTCCAGTCACACCAAGACCCAGCTGCTGCTATCGGATTTGTGAATCAAAAACTAATGAAAACTCGTTACTTTTAACTTCAGCAGCAGGTGCAGCTTTTCATATCATCTATAAAGGACACAGTGTACTTGAAAACCCATGTCAACGCATCTGTTTGTTGCTAATATGCTGCTGAAACCAAACTTGTTTGACACTCACCCTCCTAGTGAAGTTCAATAACATGGCTGGGATGATAAGCCTGTGGTCTACACACCATGGTGTTTTTTGTTGCTGCAGCAGAAGTCTTGACTGGTGCATCAAGATTGCAGCATATATTTTGTCCGTGTTGAGAAACCAAAGGGATTTATGACCTGAGAAATTGACCTTGGGTCATTTTAAGGTAGAAAAGGCTGGATTTACTTTTTCCATTCATTTCATTTACCTCCTCCTTACAAACAGGGTTATACGTGAGTATGTTGATCAGACGCAAGGGGCTTATTGCAAAAATCTTAAGCTGTAGTCTCACTAGCAACAAATAGCAATTCACTAAGTTTAACTGCTGCCCACTATAAAATGATTCTGGGGAGACAGGCTGGAATTTGGGAAAGCACATAATTACTGCAAATTATGGAAAATTATAGCAGGATATTCAAACTAAGAAGCCAAGAAGCCACCCCACTGCGCACAGTGCCAGCTTGTAGTCTGGTCCCAAACATTCAGCATGCACGAGTCGTACACTGAACTACGCCACGATGTTTTTCAGTTGCATTTCGCATTACATTAGATCTGATGGAATCACATAAGCATATTCATCATATGATGCTGCTTTTACAGCAGTGTGTGGGAGGTTTTTAGCTTCAATGACATTAGTAAAACTGGCTCTAAAACTGGCCAGGTGTCATCCTTGGCCAGTAAAATCCTCTTGGTCTTTGAATACACACTCTCTGTATGTATTGCTCAATTTGCAGTATCTTCTAACATTGCTAAAGTACCCATGTTTTGGACAGTACTTGTTACTTCGCCGTTTATAGCCTCCATTATGGTCCAGAGAAATGACGGATTAACAACTTATCATAATGGAATGAATATTCATTATATGAGATTAGACTTCTATGTGAAAATCATATAAAAAACAGATAAAGCTGAAAGTTAACACCTATTAGATTAAATTCAGAATGGTATTCCAAAGTGGAAAGACACTGAGTTCAATGCGCTTATCTTTTATTTGTTTACTACATCACCTAATGCAATTCATGGTCGCTGAGATGATGAAGTCCATCCTTCTATTCTTCTACTTCTATAGTCATTTGGCAGAAAGTGTTTTACATATGATAAGCAGCTAACCTTATCCCTACCCCTGCAAATATCCTGGCAATAGGCGGGGTACACCCTGGACAGGTTTGCCAGTTTAATTCAACGTGACATATTGTATTCATCACAACAATGTGCTGCAGAGGTTGAAACACGTCAGATGAAACATGTAAGATCTATCTTTTTTGATAGATTTCTGTTCAATGTAAAAGACGAGTCTTCCTCACAAACCAGAGTAAGTCATGGAGTTCCATAGAGTTCTGAACTAAGATCCATACTGCTAATGTAATACATGCTTCCCTTAGGAAATATCATCAGACAACTTTAGAAACACAGAAAGTTTGCAAGACGGTGGGCCTTAAAGACCATAGTTGGGATCTTTGCTTGAGTAGAAGCTCTTTGCAACTGTTGTGTCATTAATAAAAGGGTCAGCAGGTTTCTTCTATCCAAACTTTATTCAGATAATGCAGCTAATAATTCTGCTATTATATGTTTTAAACTTCTACAAACTGCATGATTGAACCTATCACTCTCAGTAATATGCTGCATTTAACTGAATCTGCTTGTTGCAGGATGACATTAGATGGAAAACATAGAAATAAGAGAAAATGAAAATGAAAGTATGGTATGTTTCAGCTCGTTCTTCCTTTTACAAATACTTCATCCACACTCAACCAATTTGGCACTTGTGAGCATTAGTTTGACCTTTAAATACTTCTACCATTAATTCAGCTTAGTAATTATTTCTGGAAAACTTTTTAAAACTATCTTCAGAGTATTTTGATTTAGTCCTTCACATTCTTACACAAAGATGAAACTTGCTGCATTGTGGACATACTGGAATGTATTACCTCACTACTGACAACATTTTTCAACTTCTACCCGTGCATTTGCTGAGTGCCAAGATGCTGTGGTGGTCATACAGGAGAAACATGGTTCTGAAGGCACATGGTCAAATCCAGCAAGGACAGCGTCCGAAATGACTCCTAAATACCCAAAGAGAAGTTTTATACTGTTACAAATCACATAATTAAACTCGTTACCCTCTAAAATTGGGCAAAGATGCTTGCTGTACATAAAAATAGATAAAAGCTATTGAAATAGAACAAAGTGTTTGTAATGCAAAAATAAAATGACAGGTTTAAACCATCATAAAGACAGAAAACTATAATCATGCTTAATCTCCAGTAGTTGGTCATTTAGTTTGATTTAACAGAGCATAGGCTACTTGAACCATTTTGGGAATACTACAACATTAAACCAGTTAAAACAGTTAAACTTCTTCAATTAGTTTCCTGCAGCACAAGTAACAGCAGGAAACTTGTTCAAATCAGCCAATACGTACCTACCAAAAACAGTCTGATAAGCATATCAGTTTCCACTTTAAAATCTATTACTCTTCTTTAAATTAATATAAAAACATGTGCTTATTTTTCAGCAATTAGTAATCCTGCCATTTTCAGCTTCTCTAACAATAAAAAGGAGATATATCATGTTTTTAAATTAATCATTTTAACATGAATTAATTTAGCATTAATTTATTGCCTGTATAAAGTAGAACCACAATGATTTGGTCTGAATTCCTACTTATTCCCCCTCCACACACACCTTATAACCCTGTTCTGAGGTGCGTCTTCAGAGCGACTCGTTTTGGTGCCGTCTCTTTAAATGTAAATAAAGCATGTTAAGCCCCGCCCCTCTACGTCACAGGAAGTTCAACTCTACCCTGTTCAGCCATGTTTGTAGCTTGAGAGCAGCTCGATGTTTCTCCTGGCAGAGAAACATTTTATTGGTAATCTGATTCACGATATTGGTTACCCAGATATCCACTGCCTTATTTGGCAGACCCTGTGACCCTAATAGATTAAAAAAAGTAATAGAAAATTGTAAAAATTAAACAGACTGAAAAATATTATATATGTACAGAATCAGGAGGGAATAAATTGACATTTTCTGCATTCCTAAACACTCAGAAGTGCACAAAAGTATCAATTTAAGGGCTAAAAAGTACACTTTGCATGACATGTCCCCTTTAACTGTAAAAGTATCGGAGGATGATAAGGTCACCAGGTGAGGAGACACCTCTTACCCTTCCTGCTGCTTTGCTAATCTGCAAAAGTCTAAACGAGGAACCAACATACGGAATGTGAAAGTGCTGATTTAACATCTTAAATCAATAATTATGTTTGAAGCTTAATGAATATTTAAATGTTTTTAAACTTGTAACTTGTAGTTAAATGAATGTGTCCCAGTAGAGTCATTCCAGGAAGAGAACTACCGATGTTGCCATGAGATGATGTTGCTGGCCTAACGGATGTCCAACAATGACAGTGGATAAGCAAACACTGGGAAAATAAATCAAATGATTGATGGGCATTGGATAGATTGGGGGTTATACATGCATTCTTCATCCTGTAAAAAGGATCCTCTGTGTGGGCCTGTTAGACCAAGAGGACTGAGGCATGATTTGTTTTCACTCAGCACCAATCAGTCTGTTCTGTAATAAACATCAAAAATGTAAATTTTATCATCATCACAGGTCAAAATCTCACAACAGTCTGTATACCAGGGACATGGTCTTACATCATCACTGATTTACACAATATAATGTATAATGTCTTTGTTTTCTTCCAGGCTGAGGAGGCATATGACGCACCACCAGTCTGCTTGGGCCAGCTTGGGCCATGGCACCACGATAGTGATCCAGTCCAGTCCCACCAGCAGAATCTAGACAACTTATCCCAGCGTCCTACCTCACCAGATGTTCATCATTTAATAACTTTTACAAGATGAAAAAAGATTTTTATATGTCTTAAAGACAGAGCTTTACTTTACTTGTGTGTTGTATGACAAAACTATATACACTGCAAATTTTACAGGAACATTTTATACATACATGGAAAAATATTGTCCATTATCGGCTGAAACGGGACACATTGGAGGCAACTGTCTCTTACTTGTCTGGCCAATGGAAAAGAGCACCGAAAGTCACAGAAAACAAAACCAATTAAACAATTATCTGTTTTTTAATCAACATTATTTCTTCTATTTTGTATTTGATCCTGTATGTTGGTGTTTTCCTGCAGTGCTTCTATCTTTGTTGAGTGAGACACGACACAAAGACGCCAAGGCTAAAGCTAAAAGCTAAAAATCCACACACACAAACACACTTTCACCCACTCGCCAGACCTTGTCTGTGTTCTGACCTACCCAGCTCTGCCAAAACAGCATCTGACAAAGGTAATGTGACAGGGCTTCCAGACAAATATGTTTCTCTGTCTGCACAGAAGCTTCTGGAGTTTCTGCTTTCATTGAGATGTCAAAAGGAAGATAAACAGGGCCACACAGGCCCTAAGAAAGTAAATATTTCATTCTTGTTGAAATGGTAGCTTCAGATACAGAATAATGCTAGAACAGAATAAAAAGAAAACATTTTACTTTGCAACCTTTTCTGTTATTTTAGTTTTTTGTAACCTCTATATTAGACATTTTGTACTTTCTTCTGCTGTTGTCTTTAAACTTGCCATCATATTTCCCTAAACTAAAAAAAAAACAAAAAGGGAGAAGAATAGTTTTCTTGAGGAACAATATTTGCAATAAGTGAAGATGCCATATTATGAAAATCAATGATAAGATCTTATTTTCATCAGGACTGCTCTGTGCACTGAACTAGCTTAATCACTGTTACTGAGCCTTTTTTTTCCATCTGAAAAAATTGTGTCAAGGTTTGTTGGTGGTGAGGAAAGAAATGTAGACTCAAACTGCAGGAGGCAGACATCAGATGTACTTATAAAGAATGCAACTCAGAACACGAGACAGAAACATGACGAGACATTGACTTGATCTGATTAATGAACCAGCAAGGGTGAATGCACTGAGGACGACAAATAAGAAACAGTCCAGATGAACTAATGAAGCAGAGAACAAAATAGAATACACAAGGAAAAATCTACCAAATAAGACAAAAAAGAACATAAATGGACTAAGAAAGCTCTAAAAGCCAAAGGCCAGTTTGCAGTTATGGTGTCAGAGACATACCAACCGCTTTATCAAGTGCAAGTTGCTCGTACCGGATTTTTTTCTTCTTAGAAATACTTTAATTCTCGTTGATTCAACAAGGTTTCGAAAGCATTCCCCAGATATTCCATGTTGTCATAACAGCATCATAGTTACTGGAGATTTGTCGGCTGCACATTTATAATGACAAGCTCCTTTTCCACCACATCCCAGAGATGCTCTATGGGATTGAGACAATGTTCAACAAAGAAGCTGAAACTGATCTGAACTTTGTGACACTGTGCTGCTTCCTGCTGGAAGATGGAAGCAGGCACATTGTGGCCACAAAGGTCAGCACAAACACTGAAGTTGCTCAAACCATGCCACGCTGGCATTAAGAAGCCCAAAGTGCACCAAGGGATATGCAGAACAATCATAAAGACACCAATTCCTGAATCGTGGATACAACCCAGGATGGATCCATGCTTTTATGTTGTCGCTGCATGAATCATCTGAATGTTGCAGCTGCAATGGAGACTAAGAGCAGGCTACATTTTTCTATTGTCCAGCACTGGGTGTGGTCCTCGGTTGTGTGTTCAGAGATGCTATTCTGTATTCCTTTTTTGGAGCCAGGGGTGATTACACTTCCTGCTGTCATCTCGAGCATCTGTTATGCATCTGTTATAAAAACACTGACTTGCTTTATTTATGACATCTTGATGCGTTATATTAACGTACATCCAAACTACAGGTGTTGTTTAT
>JBAMIG010000010.1:64323-75411 GCA_037177335.1 Kiunga ballochi | reverse complement strand
GCCGTTACGCTTTGTCTCACAGAGTGCATTTGATCCACTTGCGCACACACACACACACACACACACACACACTATATATACATTACATACATAATATACATTATATACATACATACACACACACACATACATATATATGTATGTATGTACATACATAAAATACATATACATAAAATACACACACACACATTAGTACAGCTCTTAAAACAAGCATAAACCGCTTATGTGAGCATGTTGACACATTAGCTTCATAACAGTGTTTTGTTTTATGTTGATTCTTAATAGTTTAAGGATTTACTCGCAGCTAATATATGTTAACGTTATCATTGTGACTGGTACTGTAATCTATTTTTTTAAAGCAGTACACAAAGTAAAAGCAACACAGACTACTAAACATACATGATTCCATTTCTGATGAATTACAGAAAACGATTAATAACATGCGATACATCTGCACCTTCATGCAGCATGTAACAGAAATTGTGGAAACAATGTTTATTAGTGACAAAAACATTAATGACACATCTATTATGTAAATTAAAAAAAAACCAGATTTATTAGAATGTATCATTACTAACAAATGTATTCATAGCAATGACAATTTGCTGGATGAACAAATAAACCTAGAAGATCTGGGTGGTTTTCTGATTGTTGCTGCAAACAGCGCTGGAAATTATGTCACTCTGCACACAAAAGCCTGGTAAAAGTCTCCTAAAATGCCTGCCATCATGACTTGTGATAAATAACAGCTTGACATTGGTGTCATTTACCGCTCAAACGTTTGACACCTTCTCATATAATAATGCAGGGTTGTCCATCATCCCTTCCACACACAGCACAGTGAACACTGCCTGCTGCCATCAATAATAAGCATCATTAAGTTTTTATATCTGTACATTTCTCTTAATCTTTGTGTTGAAAAGGAATGGAGATGGTAGCAGACCAGTAAAAGGAATATGTTTCCATCCCCAAAGAAAACCTTAGTCCCTCCATACAGTCACCTTCATGGAGCTCATCCCCGTTAGGAGGTTTGATACACACAGAAGAGCTTCCTCTCACTGCGACTGGTTAGGGATTAGAGAAATCTTCCGTGTCAAATGACTTATTGAGACACAAACATGCCTACCAGACTTTGCAGAAACTAATCTACCTGTGAGGCTACAAAGTATTAGACTTTTAACTGATTAACTTGATTGATAAAGCTGACAAATTCATTCTGACCATTGAAACATAAAACACTGATTAACAAAGCAGAACCAGTCATTATAAAAGATAAACTATGTTTAAATGGACTGAGAAGATGCATATATAAGCCTCAAATCATTTATAAAAAGGCGGACGTCCTGAATTAATCTGTGCTCATCTCACATGTTCATTAATATCTGCATGAGGTTTCCTCTGGAACGTTCTGTCTGTGCTCAAACTGTGACATGTTTGTGAAAATGGGCACAAAGCAACAAGAGCCTATTGTGCTGTTTTATCATGCAGCCACCAGACAGGTCACTATTGTGCTGCTCTGTGTGTTTGTGTGGGTTGAGGGGTACTCACATCAAAACCTGTGTTTGGATCCCAGCCCACATGACCGATGTGCCTGAGGACGACGGGACAGAGATGTGGTGAGCTCACACACAGATTAACATGGAAATATGCATCGCATGTGGGAAGACTGAATCCTCTCTGATGCAACGTGTTTACAGCTCACTGGACTCAATCGTTTTCAGAGTGGATCGGATGCGACTTTGCAACGTTTACTGAACATTTAGCTTAAAAAATATGACGAGGATCAGAACCTGGATGAAAGTTAATGAATGAAGTGTGTGTGTGAGACGCAACTCACTGGAAGTTGCTGGGTGTGCCGATGTCAGCCTTGGTCAGCTTCTTCTTCTTGCCTTTGGTCTTCTTGTCCCTGCGGCTCAGGCCGCTGTGGCTCAGCATGTTGTTAAGGTGGTACGGCTGCTGGCTGCTGTGGGAGTTGTGAAATCGCACATTGTTGATCTCCGGGTTCTTGATGTCCACAGTGGCCATAGGCAGAGTCAGACCTGAAGGTGAACGTTTACAGCTGCATTTAATACACTCGACATGTTCAGCTGCAAAAGCTGGCAGGGTTTTTTAAAAAAAAACATCTTTTTAAATCTGTGCAACATTTTATAGTTCAGGCTTTTAGTATTTACTGGATTATTTCATATATTTGAAATGTTTTATTTCTTTCTGCTATAAAAAGAACCAAAACAATGATGATGATGATGAAGATAAAATATGAACATTGATCATTTTAACTATAAAAAGGTGCAACTAAAAGTTCATAATTTAAGACAAAACTGAGAAAAAAAAAGCACCTATTAATTTAAAAAGCATGAAAATTAACTTCTATAACACCTTTGCAACAGAATCAAAAAAAGATCCTGTGCAATGAACCCATCCTGCCTTAATCCAATGCCTGAAATATCCCACCAGAACCAAGAGAACAGATCAGTTAGACATATTTCCGGGGCCAAGACTGCATTTATGCATCCAGTAGATTGTAGCAGCGTGTACTGGCAAGACTCCGGCAACACAACATGTACAATGGGTAACAATACGACACAGTGTGATACGAACGGAGGTTTCACCGCTACAACACAAAACCATGTGACCGTGTGTGTACCACACCCTGTTAACAGTCGAGCTTGGCAGGGTAAGCGTGGAGAGTCCTGCAAGAGATGCGTGAAAAACATTCAGCTTTCTTGAAAAAGTGGCTGAAACCACGTACCTGTTTTTTAACAAGAAAACCGCATTCAGATCAGATCAATAACTAATTTATCAAGAGAGATTAAGTTGCACTTCGGACACATGGAGAGATTTGATGATGCTGATGCTCCTTAAAGTCCTTAAACTGGAGAAAACCAGACAGGACCACGTTTTTTCTGGTCAGAAACTTAATCCTCACAGTGACACATAAAACCTATAAATCTATACATTTTAAATCAGTTTTTAGAAGACGGCTAATTGTAGCTGTATCCGCTAGTAGCTTAAATGCTAACCAAAGCATTCAGATGCACCGTCTCACGGCGTGTAGGCAGGTCGTGCCTCTGCGGGCCTACACGTTGATTTTCTGGCACATTTTCACTCATCTGAATGATTGTTGTTATTATTATGGTAGATATAATGTGCATCAATTCTATCCGCTTATCCGTTTTATATTGGTTTTTGTTTGTCTGGAAAAGGCATTACATGGTTCTAAGCCCAATCCAATTTACTGTGACAGATACAAAAGCTCCCGCTTCCTAAACAAACATCACCATGAATCTGCAGCACAATATTTAGATGCATCCAGGCCTTTTGCATGCTTTTAATTCAGCACCACTGTGAGGTTTATTGCATGACAGAATTGTATGTCTCCGTAGCAGACAGATTTGCATCCAGCTGGCTTTATTTTCTCCAGATGAGATGTTTTGGATTGTTTCTCCAGATGCTCCATGTTGTCAGAAAGAGAAATCACATCAGGGGAATTATTTGTGCAATCCATTATCAGAAAACAAATATGAGAAAACAAAGAAGCAATCCAAACTTATTCTAGTAAATCTAGACTCTTCTGGAGAAGCTAGCCCACCAAGATGGCTGCCCAAGCAAGGTCAGGTGACTTTGTGACATCACATGCATATTCTCAGTAAGCATGATGATACTTTGCCCATTTTCTTTACTGGAAGAATGTTATGGGAAGAAAATGGTGACAGCATGGTCAGCAAGCACCCAAAGCTGCTACATCAACTTACAGAATAGGAACAGAGGACTCTACGTTTCCTCGTTTGCTGATGAACAAGAAATCTGCCTCGTCAGCAGATTTTTTGTTCATAAAAAGAAAAACAAGCCTTTTTAAAAAAAAAAAATATATATATAGATTTAACATTGTGCAATCATTTGATGTTGTCTTACACACCAGCAGCCTAATGGAACTGCATACTGGTCCAGCTGCTTCACTTCTGAACTTCTGTTTTAGTGACTTCACTGAACAGCTGGATGTCCAATGACTCCGGTATCGTTTTTATTTTCCTGGTAAAGATGATTCCATGGAGATTTCAACACTAATATCTAAGCTTTCAGACATTAAGATACACAAGAATCATAAAAAAAAAAAAAAAAGTCTCACTTCCTGGAATTGATCTTTTTCAGAGAAAATTAATCCACTATTTAAACACCTGCCAGAACTGATTAATTTATTGCATCTGTCTTGGTCGCAGTTTTCCTGCTAATAAAAATATTGATTTAAAACCATCCTGTGAAAATCTACAAGAGAAAAAACCCGACTTAAAACGGACTCTTTTGCCTCAGCTTGAAAACAGCATCTCCCGTCTGGTTTTCTCTCCCTTTTAAAGTCAACATGCCTTTAATAAAACTAAACAATACAGAATTTTACAACATAGTTTGGAGGTAAATTCAGTTTTCCCAGTTTGATTTCACTGGCTAATTTTACCCACTCATTTAGATCCAGTAAACATTTAACCAAATGTTTCACTATGTCCTACTAATTCTTCCAGCCCATGAATTCCTTACAGGCTGCAGAAACTGTGGGGAACTTTGAACATGACCATTAATCCCTCTGCTAATCTGAGTCTAAATCCCCAATCCCCCCATAAATGTTGGATTTCTATGACCAGACCAAGAGGCTTTCCTCAAAGCCACCTCCTGAAGTCCAGGACAGAGATGATTGTTGTTATCCCTCATGTTATGTTACTGTGCAGATTTATCAGGGGATATTTTTGCTGCGTTTGAAAAAACCACCAAGAGTTTCTGAACATGGGATGTACTGAAACTGCAAGGTGTCATCCTCTCCAGCCACAGTGATGATGAGGAGTAGAAATGCACTTTCCACCATAAACTTATAGAAGATATGCAAGATGCTGAATGATCTCAGCTTCCTTCAAAAATAGGCAGAGGTGGGACAAAGTCATTGTGTAGTCACAAGTAAGTCACAACTAGCAAGGTCCGAGTCAAGAACCAAGTCAAGACAAAAACTCCAAAGTCAAGTTCAAGTCCTAAACACTGAGTTTTAAGTCTCAGCCGAGTCACCATGAGATCTTTATCAAATTATGTTTTTGGTATGAATATTGAAATATGTTTACACAAAATAATATTTTTCTGAAATTTCTACTTATTTAAAAACACTTGTGTGTTTACAATAAACATTCCTGTAAAATATTATCAGAATATTATTTCCATTTATTCAGTTCAGCAGTGGGAGGGAAGCTTTTAGAGAAGTGAATGATGTTAACATGGAAGTATCTTATATCTCTGCTGTAGCATTTATAGTCTGTTAAAACTCATATACCAATGTTTTTGTATTCTGACTAAAGTGGAGTCTCTCTCTCACACACACACACAACTTTGTAGTAGTTACAGGTTTGGGCTCAATGGATTGCTGAGTTCACCATGTTAGTGTTCGGTTACTATGCTAACATTAGCTAGCTAACATTGACTTGCTAACTTCCAAGTTGATAGCCCAAAGTCAAACTTAAGTCACAAGTCATTTCAGTGCAAGTCTAAGTCAAGTTGCAAGTCGTTTATAAATTTGTCAAGTTGAGTCTAAAGTCATTAAATTTATGACTAGAGTCTAAATTGAGTCCAAGTCATTCGTCTCGAGTCCACACCTATGAAAATAGGCTCTGGAGGTTTTTGTATCCCACCACCAGAGGTGTTCATTTCTCATCCCGTTTGCTCCACCCAGTCACCAAACCAGTTGAACCAGTTGAAAATCACCTGTTCTTTATGTACAGGTGGATCTAAAACGACAATTTCTACTTTATGGCATCTGGATTATATACCTCTATCGAGCTCACCTTGCAGGACGCAGTGAATATTTTGTTGCATCGTTTCCACATGAACTCAAACTGATCAGTTCTCTATGCTCATATCACAGATCAACTTTGTGACTGCAGAGGCAAAGTATTTCTGCAGATGACGGGGCTCAGACTGCTGGCTTTGTTAGGTACGTAGTTATGAATCCTGACAGTTATTCAGGAATGCACCTAGAATTGAAAGTTTATTTATATTAACTTGAGCCATCTTAGAACATGATCTTCAGAGCGCTGCCTGATTGGTCCAGAGGAAAGTGTCTGAAGCAGGTAAACTTCACCAGCATTTAGGTGAGCCAATATCAATCTCTCAAGCAAATAGTCTGCCCTCTTTAGGTCAGATGGTGCAACTTACAGGATCTCTTTTTGGCTTCTGGTCGATGCTGAAAAGATTCTGTAGAATCCAGACGTTGTTCCGAGTTTGGACCTGCAGCAACCTACTGCTAATGTGTGCAGCTCATTAGCTCCGCCCACACATCGGTCAGTCTGATCTCACTTTAACATGAACCAGGACTCTTTCCCTTCTGCTGGTCTTTCCCCTGGAGTCATCCTAACACATCTTAATCTTCAAGTTCCTTTTGCATCCTCACTTTCTTTTCAACTTGTATGAGTTTGTAGACATAAAATAGTCTGATTACTACAGTTTTATTGGCTAAATTAGTAGATTGCACTGATAACCAACCCTTTTTCTTACCATGGAACTTCATTATTAAGCATTGAAAAAATTGATAGTACACAGAAATCCCCTGGAGTCCCAGAACCAGCATGAAATCCTTTTGGAAAAATCAACTTGACATGAAACAAAAGGGCAGGTTTTATCAAAAACAGATTAAAAGAATGAAAACTATCCGGTCAGATTGACTAGTCTTGGTGGCACCACGGGCACATCTTGGAGTGAAATTGTCACACATTTCACAGCCACAATTTCCACAAATGTTCCTGTTATAAAATGTTTAACATGCAGAGTAAAGCATGCATTTACTCTGCACAGATCTGCATCTCAGCGTATAAAAACCTGCTTTAGTGGTAAAATCTGTAATCTATCTATTAACTAAATGTAACTATAAGACAGTCTGATTGGTCGGGTAAGACTAAAACTGATTTCGCAGCTTTGTTTTGTTTTAACACTGCACCGTCCCGAAACAGAGCAACCGCTTCCAACACGTCATGCTCGCTAGGAGGAGGCAACGTCAGAGGATCCTCATGTCACACATCACCCTCTCACTTGCTGGTTTGTCTGTATTCACACATAAAACCAGACCAGAGTTCACTGGCAGCTGGACACAGACCCTTGGTTTTCAGGTTGAGCACAGCTTGCCTGTTTCGTCCACAACGTTCCTCAGTGCACAGCAAGAACCAGCAGCAGAGACGACTGGGATTAAAGATTTGGGCAAATGCACATTGCAAAAGAGCTTAAAGTGAACAACAACAGAGACCATGTGCTGTACATAAGGCACAGATGGTGGCCCTACTGACCAGATTAACCTGTGGCGGACATGGGGACACGAGTCTGCTCATAGGGAGACCAATCAAAACAACGCTGAAAGCCAAATAAGGAAATGGCAGCAATGACACCACAGAGCTTAATTTGGAATAGAAGGAAACAACACTGGACTAAACTAAACTTATGCTCTTTTCCTTTTAGCATGACTCATTTCTGATGTATGCTGATTATTCATCTGTCTAATAACGCCACAGATGTTCCCACAGACATCAGAGACTTGTTGTCACTACCAGCAAAGACTTTGCAAACCTTAATTCTGCATGTACTCAGACCTAAAGATGCAGCTTTTATGAATGTGTTTGTGCGTCCACACGTCCAATCAAGAGGAAATGATGTGTAGCTAAAAACAGTCGCTATGGCCAAACAGAAGCGACTCGTCCACAAACAGCTGGCAAAGACTCCTGCAACTCAGCCGGATAAAAGCAGACACTGAGGACACATCAGCTGGGAGTTTAGGTTAGCAGTGTAAGGGAGATTCACATGAAGAAAAGGCTTGATATGGAGTCTGACCTGTTTTCCGCTGCCGTCTGTTGAGCAGGTCAATGATGGCCGTTCTGAAACGTTTGGCTTCTTCTTCACTTGCAAAGTTCAGACCAATCTGACAGTTCTGAGGAGTTGTCAAAGCACAACACACTCTGGATATAATGACATTTCATGGAAAACAGGAAGGAGACTGGAGAGGAAGTAGAACAACTCTTGACATGTAATCAATGACAATCATCCCACTGTGAGATCAGCTGCTGTGGGTTTTAATGATCAAAGAGAAGGTCACTTACATCCCCTGCAAACGTTATGAAGTAGGGCTTGTTGCAGCTGATGGAGAAGTTGTGGTAGAGTTCTTGTTCAAACATAGTTTTCCCTTCCTGCAAAAAAACACAAAACAAAAAAAAATAAGTGAAAAATCCAGTGGAAATGATTCTCATGGACCAGGAGATTTTCAGCGAGTCAGAAGATGACTTGGATGACCAATAGAAGAAAAGTTTTGATTTGCAGAGTTGGCATGATATTTTATAAAGATATAATGAAGGTAAGAAATGTTTCATTTCAGGTGGAAGGTCAATAATAAAACCAATGGCACTGCTTGATTTTGTGCACCGATTCAGCAGGTTCCATAGATCCAGTCTGGGTAGAAGTATGCACGATCCTTTATACGGGATAATACAACTGCTGTGTTCATTAATACAATAAAAGTTACACGGTACATGATACTCAAGAGGTTCATAAGGCCTCCTATAACTAAAGAAAATACATGAATAGCTACATCAGCCACGTATTCTCCACATCAAAATGATACTGCTGAGCAAAACTCTGTTTAAATGACCCAGGATGAGACAAGCTGCCCAAACAGCTGCTGCGGTGGGGAATGGATGCTTTAAAACAAAACATGCTAATCAAACCTCTTACTACATGCTAACAGGTAAACATACAAAGTTCAGAAGAGTATTTTATCAGATTTGACAAGAATAATCCAGTTTACATAGTTTAAGTTTAACAACAGTAAAGAACAAAAACAGACTCGAGCAGGTTGATAATGAGGTGCTTAATACCAAGGATGATGATGATGATGATCTTATAGTTCAAGTAAAAGACTATTTGTAAATCTGTTACAGTAGCACGTGGTGCACCTAGCTACCTACAATATACCTACACAGGCACTACCCTGACAGCGACAAATAAAAGAGTCAGATTATTGTAGTGACTAAATTATGTGATTTTTGGGAGGACTTCATCAACAGCGTCCCTGAAAGGACAAAACAACTCTGTGTGAAGCGAGAATCCTCTGAGCTTTAAAACTGCAAGCAGCTTTTTTGATGTGGGCTGATAAGGATCAGAGTAAATAAAACACTTTACACATGTAAAACGTTACTGTAGTGACTTATAGAGCAGTCAGTGCTGGATCCACTCGGAACAAAATGTCTGCATCTGGAAGAATTTTGTCCACTCACAGCCACCATCCTGAAGTCACACCTGAAGTCATTAATATGCCCATCTCCACCACGACATGTCAGTAAATCTTTCATGCTGGGCCTTTAGGCTGGTAACCCCTCATCTCTGCATAGACTGTGAGGCGGCACAGGGGAAGAAATACGAGCCGCGTTGGACTCATGCTGATCCCTCTTACCTTGATATCAAACACTCTGATGAAGTAGGATCTTTGGGGGTTATCTTTGACCAGGCAGGCCACTCCACAGCATCTTTTCACCCAGCTGCAGCCGCGCTCAGCCCCATACACCTGGACCACAGCCAAGCACAGGCTCTAAAATGGACAAGATGGAAAAACTGAAATGCAGGAAAAATCTGTGAAAGCAGCAGCAAAAGTCTCCCAGAGTCTCTAAAATCACATCCTTGTGGTTGTGGGTTGATCAGATTTCCAGCAGAACAGGAACCAAACCTTTCCCCGTGTCCACGGTTACAGGTCGGGTCAGGTTGTATCGTTTTTGCTTTTCCACACGTGAATACTGGGATGGGCACTAAAATATCCAACCTCATCCATCCTCACCCCGTTAGGGTACCAATCTAACTGACCCGTCCTGACACACTGCATTTTGTTGATTGTTAAAAAACAAAAGAGAGAAAAAAAAAAAAAAACTTCTGCAAGAATGAGCCGTAAGAAAAACAGGTTTTTTCTCTTTGCTTCTGAAATCTCAGTAAAAAATGGCAACACGAGGCACCGCTCTGTGGAGGAAGAAGAAGGAACACTGGAAAAAAAAAAGGAAAATCATCTGAGGCGTGTTTTGGTTGGACTTGGAAGAAGGCGTAGCGTAGCGATGCTGTTATGGAGCGGAGGCGTCCATGCCTAACCGGCTGACACTCCACCTCTCAGGTAAAGTTACAGTTTGCTGTGGGAATGCAAAGGATTTAGAGTTTAGACCGTATCCACGCCCCACCTGTCCTGTTCCAACCTGAACCTGTTGGTGGAAATGAGACCTAAGTGTTTGTGTGCTATGGGTCCATCTTATTTGTGGGAATTGTTGCAGCGGTACACTCCACCCAAAGCCCAGCTGACCTGCTCCTGTTGCTTGTACCTAAATGCAGAATAAATATCAGATTATAGAGCTTTCTTGTGGAACAGCCTCCCTCTGTCTGTCTATAAGACAGTAAACTGGACTTTTTATTGATTTGTATTTACTTATATATGTTGACTGCAGTTGTTATTGTGGAATTTTTTTGGTCAACTGAAGTTGTTTTTAATGTGCCATATTTTTTTTTTTATTAATTTATCAGATAGGTACAATTGAAAGGTTGTTTCAGGACAAAGATCAAGACCATTAAAAAAATCTGTACAAAAAAATAATAATGGAAATAGAATTACTGCAGTAGACGGACCTATCAATGGAAAAGTGGTCAAAACCCAATCAGACATTAAAATAAATCAATTAATTTGTTAATATAAATTCATAATATTAATATTTGTTTAATCTGAAAATAAATTTGCTTTAACTTTGCTGCAGGTGTGATAATTGGATTGGAATAAGCAGAGCCGACAATGGATGGATGGAAGATTTAACTTTATGTCACCAAACATTCTTGGTTATTATGTCATAATGAGACAGGAAATATCCACTGATGCAGCAACACGTTTATTGGTATTAATTACCCAAACAGGTTGTCCAACAGTCTGTGTTGTGACTGGGGAAGAACAAAAAGGTCAAAGGTCAAGCTAGTTTTGAAACATAAAATAGTGTAATGATGAAGAGGACAGGAAGATGTTACAACTCCTCAGCACTCATTTAAGTTTCTCATCCAATCTGCCAC
>JBAMIG010000009.1:25247987-25261257 GCA_037177335.1 Kiunga ballochi | reverse complement strand
TCCGGCTGGCCGCCTTAACAATTGAGGCACGGAACATGGTCCACTCGGACTCAATGTTCCCCGCCTCACTCGGGACACGGTTGAAGCTCTTTCTGACAAGGGACTAAATCACCAAGTTTTTTCCACAATACACCAATAAAAGCTGGGCAGACATCGACAAAGAAAGGAGAAAAAAATCAGCACTCTTAGTGACTAATGAAGAACGGTTTAACTGTCCACACGAGACAAATAAGCTATATTTATTGTCATTGTTTAGCTAAACTAGTTAGCCATGAAACAATGTTGCTTGTAACCATGTCACTATGTATCCATGTAACCACGTTGACAGGTAACCATGTTTCCATTTTGCCAGGTAGTCAATTCTTTAGGTAGCAGATAGTAATGTAACCAGGTCACCAAGTAGTTATGTAGGTATTTAGCCAGGTAGCAATGGAGCCAGGTATTAGGTGACCATGCTTTTCACTGCTGCTGGTGGTTATATGATGATGATGTTGATATTTTCTCTTTAGTTATGAGTGCAAGATCTCAGTCCCCCAGAGGCAAATGAAGATGTAGGTGGAACATGGGGTGATGAGGTCAGGCTGAGGGAGCCAGCTGATCTTTGTGGATAAAAGAAGCTGATGATGAAGAGCAGACTTGCTTTCTGTTGGTGGTCTGATGAAGGCAAGGCATGTCTAACTTCACTCAGGTGTCATATTTCACTCTGAGTGGCTACCTGGACGCAGGACGGTTTAGATACCTGTATTTCAGTGCTGCCATGTGTTTGTACGTGTGCATGGTGGGAGCCAATGTGCTGCTGACGGTGGTGATCTGTGTGAGCAGGAGCTTGCATGAACCCATGTACATGTTTGTGTGCAGCCTGTTTGTGAATGAGCTCTATGGTAGTACAGGATTGTTTCCCTTCCTGCTCGTGCAGATCCTCTCTGATGTTCACACTGTTTCTCTTCCTCTCTGCTTCCTGCAGATCTTCTGCATTTATTCTTATGCAGCGGTTGAAATTTTAAACTTGTCTGTCATGTCGTATGACAGATACCTGGCCATCTGCTTCCCTCTGCAGTATGGCTCCCTGATGACACCTGGAAAGGTTTACCTGCTAATCGCTCTCACCTGGTTTACTCCTTTTCTTGCCATCGGGGTTCTGGTGTCTCTGAGTGTTCGTTTACAGCTGTGTGGGAACGTCATCCACAGAGTTTACTGTGGAAACTACTCTATTGTTAAACTGAGCTGCTCTGACAGCAGCATTAATAACATCTATGGACTCATGTACACCGTCCTTTCCATCATGATTCCTCTTCTTTTAATCCTGTACACCTACATGCAGATTCTCCGGATCTGTTTCTCTGGATCTAGACAGACCCGGCAAAAAGCCATCAGTACCTGCACACCCCACCTGGCCTCCATCTTGAACTTTTGCTTCGGCTGCTGTTTCCAGATTCTTCAGAGCAGGTTTGAGCTAAGTCAAGTGCCGTCATTGCTGGGAATATTTCTATCGCTTTACTTCCTGACGTTCCAGCCGCTGCTCAACCCTCTGCTGTACGGGCTGAAAATGAATTCCATACGAGATGCTTGTAAACGCCTCACAAGTGCAGGAAAAGTCAGTTTCCAGATTTCTTGAGAGGAGGAGGAAGGGCCACTGATCATCAGGAGACTGCAGAGAGAGCGGTTTTTAGCTGATTCTGCACATGCGATTAAATAATTCCCACTTTAATCCATCCTCCTTGTTTAGTCTGAATCATAACAAACATGCAACAGATCCGAGTTCAGATTAGTGTGTCCTAGGGTCTTATTTAGACATCGAACAGCAGCAAAACTCAGCACCGTCCTGCAGGTCTGTAATACTCTGACTAACCCCAAATGCTGCAGATGTTTACAGACTGAGAAGTTGGGATGATTTGGACAAATAAAAGATAATGTTTTATTTAGGAAACCAGAACCTATGACAGTGTATATGTCTTGGTTTTTATATACTGTACAAAGCAGTGGAGACACTGGAGTCCAACCAGTGTAGTCCAGGACCTGACAGAGACCTGCAGATCCCTTAATGGTTAAAATAGTGAAACAAACCAGGAGTTGTCATGTTTAGCCCTGTTTTCACTGAGTGGTTCCATAAAGGCTAGTTTGGTTCCAACACGGTATTTTGTGTATTCCCGTTCCAAAGTCAACCCTTAAAATTAGACCAAACCCACCACTTCTGGACCCCTTTCAGTCGCAGGTTTATAAAAATGTTTTGGTATGGTTAGGATGGAGCTACCGCCATGACAAAACTCAATCCATCAAATAGTGGACAAAAAACATCACTGGCAATGACAAGCAGGAAACTGCTTCCATTCAGTCCAAGTTTAAAAGATTAAAGGAAAATTAAAAAGCTCTGGACTGATTTGGACTAAAACCAAAAACTTTCCATACTAATAGTTTTGGTATTTTCTTTTAATGTCATGTCACCACAATAGCATGACAAAATGTCCGTGAAAAAGAACCAAATGTGGAACAAGGACGGACAGATATTACCTGACTGCATGGGTGAAAGGTGGAGGGTGGTATGGTGGCCTTGTTCTCGGTTCTGGTCTTCTTTGATTCTAATATGGAGGGGATGTTTTCAAAAAAAGATCCTCTTCCAGAAATAAGCTTTGAACTTTCAATCAGTCTGAAGTTTGTCCTGCAGTGCTGTAATAAAATCTATTCGGAAGATTTGACTTTGATGTGTTTTCATAAATAAAAAAGTACAGGATGTGAAAATGTTTCATACTAAAAAGACAAACATAACGTCAGACTTTCTGCTTTCAGTCAGGATCAAAAAGACATTAATGTGACTAAAACAGCACTAAAGCGGAACGTCGTCGCGACAGCAGAACGTCTTCACGACAGCAGAAAGTTATCATGACTGCAGAACGTGATCATAATAGCAGAACGTCATCTTGACAGCAGAACGTCATCATGACTGCAAAACGTCATCTTGACAGCAGAACGTCATCATGACTGCAAAACGTCATCATGAAAGCAGAACGTCACCATGAAAGCAGAACGTCACCATGAAAGCAGAACGTCACCATGAAAGCAGAACGTCATAATTACAGCGGATAGTCATCATGACAGCAGAACGTCTTCATGAAAGCAGAACGTCATCATGAAAGCAGAACGTCATCATGAAAGCAGAACGTCATCATGAAAGCAGAACGTCATCCTGAAAGCAGAACGTCTTCGTGACAGCAGAACATCATCGTGACAGCAGAACGTCATCGTGAAAGCAGAACGTCATCATGAAAGCAGAATGTCATCATGAAAGCAGAACGTCATCCTGAAAGCAGAACGTCATCCTGAAAGCAGAACGTCATCCTGAAAGCAGAACGTCTTCGTGACAGCAGAACATCATCGTGACAGCAGAACGTCATCGTGAAAGCAGAACGTCATCAAGAAAGCAGAACGTCATCAAGAAAGCAGAACATCACCATGAAAGCAGAACATCACCATGAAAGCAGAACGTCACCATGAAAGCAGAACGTCATAATTACAGCGGATAGTCATCTTGACAGCAGAACGTCATCATGACAGCAGAACGTCATCATGACAGCAGAACGTCATCATGACAGCAGAACGTCATCATGAATATATTCGCGAACGTCTATACATGGGCGTAAACCACCATCTTTTTCAACAAAAAAGAAATCAGCACCAGCTGGAGAAGATGGTGGGCGGATATGACCAGCTTAAGCTTCTTCTAAATACTTCTGCATGGCCTCGTGTTCAGGAGCAGTGAGGGAATACAAACGTCCTCTAGGGGGAGTTATCCCAGGGAGCAGATTAATATATCAGTCATAAGGTCTGTGAGGTGGCAGGGAGGTAGCCTTGGCTTTATTGAAAACTTCTTTAAGGTCAAGATAAACATCAGGAACCCCAGACAGTTTTGGGAAGGTCTCTTTAGAGAGAAGCTGACCAGAGACAATAGGAGCAGCACGGGGACAAGTTACTGGGCATTGGTTCCCTCATCCAATAATCTTTCCCGAAGACCAGTCGAAATGAGGGTTGTGTTTTCACAGCCATCGATCGTCAAGAAAAACAGGCAACTGTGGTGATCTGATGACATGAAACTATCCTCATGATGATTTACTATGGAGACGTGAACAGGGTTAGTCTGAGAAGAACAAGGATGAATAATATGATTGTCAAGATCCTTTACCTACACAGGTTGAGATAGGAGCACCCCACTTATGGCTGCTGAGCCCTTCCTTTTGCTGGACAGGAAGCAACTCTCTGACCATCTTCACCACAATACAAACAGAGACTGTTCTTGAATCTTTGTTCCCGTTCCTCCTGACATGTGTATTTGTGTCCTTGATGTACTGTAGAATTAAAGTTCTCTTGAATGGGTCTGGGATGAGGTGGAAGGTATTGGCGTGAGGGAACTGCACTTACTGTCAGGGAACGTAATCTTTTACGTTCGATCATGCGCCTGTCAATCTTTATGCTCAAATCAATTAGCCCCTTAAGTCCAGCAGGAAGTTCTCGAGCAGCGAACTCATCTTTAATACTCTCGGACAGTCCTTTTAGAAAGATGGTATGCAGGGCAGATTCATTCCAATCACAATCAGCAGCAAGGGTGCGGAAAGCAATGGCATATTCAGCTACAGATCTGGATCCCTGAGATATATTTGCCAGAAGCATAGCCGCCTCCTTCTCTGGTTTGGCTGGATCAAACGTGCGACAATTCGTTTAAAAGTTGCACATACCGGGGAATGACGAGACCATTCTGAAATGCCCCACTCTTTAGCCGGACCGGACAGGAGTGAGATGACAAATGCAACCTTGGCTTCCTATGAGGGAGAAGCAGAAGGGCGTAGATTAAAATGCAATTCACACTGTATCAAGAAAGGTTTACAACCTGCAGGGTCCCCAGGATGGCGTTCAGGTGGACTTTTCTGGGGTTCAGAAACAACTTGAAACACTGAAGGGGTAGGTTGAGGGTTTGGTGGAGTGACAGATGATCTTAAATCAGAGAGTTGCTTGGTATGGTCTTGTAAGGCACTAGAAATCTCCTTCATTGTGCCATCATAAACAGCAAAGGATCTTTCCACCTGGGCCTTCCAATCAGGTGCACTGGCCGAGTCCATTCTTCTGGCCAGATTGTACTGTAATTGGGTGTGAGTAATAGACTCAAAAGGACCAGTGACAGACTGAAAGGATATAAATATATGTTTAGAGAAATTGTGAAGTCACTCAGGATGGAATATAGTCCATACCACCACAAAACAGGAGGAGCTTGATGTCCACTTGTTTGCAGAAAATCCAGGAGGGGAGGGGGCCAAAGAAGGGTCAGGTTCAGTGCCAAGTTTAGAGCCAGTCAGATCAATCTGGGAGGGGGCCAGAGGCTCAGAGCAGGGTCAGGTTCAGTGCCAGGTTTAGAGCCAATCAGATCAATCCAGGAGGGGGCCAGAGGCTCAGAGCAGGGTCAGGTTCAGTGCTAGGTTCAGAGCCAATCAGATTAATCCAGGAGGGGGCCAGAGGCTCAGAGCAGGGTCAGGTTCAGTGCTAGGTTTAGAACCAGTCAGATCAATCCGGGAGGGGGCCAGAGGCTCAGGGAGGGGTCGTGTCAGAATCAGGTCCAAAAACAACAGGGCAGGTTCAGGAACAGGCTGGAGAGCCAGAATCCTAGTGAGGTTTGCAGACAATCTGGCAGAGAACTAAGGGTGGCATGCTCCTTAAGAGAGGAGTGGAACAGGTGGAACTGATTGTGTTAATTGAAAGCAAAGAGTCAGCAGGAAGCATGTCCAAATAAGGCATGAGGTCAGTAACAAGAGCGCATTTTAAGTGTTATCGTGTAAGGTAATATGTCTGTTCAGAATGTACGGGGTGGAAGGTGCTCGTAGAAATGTCATCATGCTAAGATGACCAGATGACCAGGTCAGAATCACCTGAGACAAGGGCCAACGACTGCAAGCCCTGAACAAGGACCCCAGCCACCTCACCCCAGGCATCTGCCCAGGAGGAGGCAAAGGGGGGTCCCAGCCAGAACCCCCCACAGTCAGGGGGAACGGGCCCCAGGGGGCCCAGGCCGGGAATCACCGACCCCGCCTGGCATCGGCCGCCAAAGGCAGGCAGAGCACCAGCCCAGGGCCCCGAGCACCCGAAGTAGATCCCCCCACACACCCCATAGGCAGAGAAGCAAACCAGGGGTGGCAGGGACCCCCAGAAGGGCGGAGGGGGTCTTGGGAGAGACCCAGGACACACTGGAGTATCTCATTACTAGCCTGGGAACACCACGAGATGGATTAAAGCATCAAAGTCTACATTCTTTCAGGAAGTGATCCAGAAATAGGTTTGTGGTTGTAAACCACAAACCTGTCGGGGCGGCTGTGGCGCATGTAGTAGAGCGGGTCAATTCATAACCAGTGAGTTAGTGGTTCAAATCCCGGCTCTGGCGTCCACATGTCGAAGTGTCCTTGAGCAAGACACTGAACCCCCAGTTGCTCCCGGTGCTGCGTCACCGTGTGTGTGAATGTGTGAGCGTTTGTGTGAGCAAATGGGTGAATGTGTCAGATAGTGTTAAAGCGCTTTGAGTAAACTGATGTGTAGAAAAGCGCTATACAAGTACAAGACCATTTACCAAACCCAAAAATGGACAGAAGATGGGTCCTGTAAATGGACAGTTTAGTTTTAAAGTTCTAAAAAATTATTCTCTGGACACGTCTAAAGTTATTTTTAAAAACTAAAGTTGACTAAGTTATCATGTAACGTGATACATCTCCAATGCCATCTCCTGTGCTATACAGTTCAAGAATTAATCAGAATCAAATCTGAATTAGAATTTTTGGAAGCCATTAATACTATGACTAATGGTAACATATAATGAATTTAAATATATGTTCTAATTATTATTATATTTATTATTAAACATTCTAGTTATTATTATTTTTTTATTTTGTCCATTATCAACTTCAGCTTATTTCCACAAATTTGGTATCAAAATGTTCAAACCATTCTGGATGTGAAAGTTATGTTCTATAATTTATTGATTACAATTAGAAATTTCATAATTTAAGAAACATTAAAAATTAGAACAAGTCTTTTTATGTTTATGTGTTTTACTATCTTTGCAACATTTCTTTTTATTCTTGCACTTACACTTTTGCCCCACTGTAATATTTCAGCAGCACAGGGAGCCTGTCCATTAAATTATAGTTGGAAAATGAATTTAAAAAATGCAAAGCATTTTATTTTATTTAAGTATTTTAAATGATTGCTGATAAAAATTATGATAACATTTGGGTGCTGATGTTAAAGTAGTTTTAGTGCATATATGCTTTGTGTCACAAGGGCCATAAGAGGGAAGTAATTTTTAAGAGTATAGGTTTATATTACAGAAAATAACACTGGATTAAAAAAATCTGTCAGACAAATTACATCTAAAATCCATAACTGTAGTTGCAACAAGACAGGTGTCACAAGAAGGACAAGACAGTTAAATACCAAACTTTTTCTCTTAACATGATTTGGTGAGTTTTAAAATAAGAAAAGGTTTGAGATAACCTATTGTTTGCATTCAGTAGTTTTTATTTCAGTTCACATTAGAGTTGTTTCCTCAAAAAGAACCAATGATCACTTGAGAAAAAAGAGCTTCTTACATGAGCTGCGTATTTTGGACATATTCAGGCCGTATATGAGTGGATTAAAAAGTGGCTGACATATCAGAAAATACAAAGATAAAACTATTCGCAGAACAGTTGGAACTCTGCTCATATCAAACCGACTCTGCAGGACTTCAAACAATCCACTCAAGCTGAAGTTGAGCAGAGAAGCCAGGTGAGGTGTACAGGTACTAATGGCTTTCTGTCGGGTTTGTTTGGACCCACAGTAACACACCCTGAGGATCCTCAAGTATGTGTAGACAATTAAAAAAAAAAGAAAGCAAACACTGAACACACTCACAAAAAGCCCATAAACATTGTTGACGGTTGTGTCAGAACAGGCCAGTTTAACTACTGAGTAGTTGTCACAGTAAACTTTGTTAATGACGTTTCCACACAACTGCAGGGAGAAACTCAATGATGTCGTAATAGTGATTATCAGAAAGCCGTATAGCCATGCTGCTGCAATCAAAACTTTCACTCTTTTTGTTGTCATCATAGAGCTGTACTGCAGAGGAAAACAGATGGCCAGATATCTGTCGTAAGATATGATGGCCAAGTTGGTGAACTCTGTTGTCCCGTAAGCATGTAAAAGGAAGAGCTGCAGGAAGCAGAAAGGAACAGAAACAGTGTGAACATCAGAGAGGATCTGGACAAGAAGCATTGGAAAAAAACCTGTACTAGTATACAGCTCATTTAAAAACAGGCTGCACAGAAACATGTACATAGGTTCATGTAAGCTCCTGTTTACACAGATCACCACAGTCAACAACACGTTGCAGCTGATTATTGAGACATACAGAAATAGTAAGATTATGAACCACAAGTATTTCAGCAGCTTGGTATCAATGTAAGCACCAAGAACAAACCATGAAACCTTTGTGGAGTTCATCATGATTTCCTGAAGTCTCTGTTCAGAGAAAACTGGCTCAGATACTCCTGTTGCACTTTCCTATTGATTGTCAACAAGCAGTAAATGGCATTAAAATACATGAGATGTGAAACGTATCGAAGAGAAGCTGAAGCATCAACACAATTTAAACAGAACAGACTATAAATGTTTCAATAATCTACTGAGGAACAGCAGCTTGTTATGAGTTCCTGAGAACTGAACATAGTCAATCTCTGCTTCTTTTAAACCTCCTGCTTTCCTCCCACAGCAACATCCTGACATCATCATTAAGGACTGTTTCCAAGCACAGCTCTTACACTAAAAACCTGCTGATGATAGAATCAATACTGAGCTCATAAACAAACTCTGATCCAGGGGTTTGAGACAAACATTTTTACATTTTTGCAATGGAAATTTGTGTCCCAAAGAAAATTAGCTAAAGTTCAATCCTGTGATGTTATCAGTATTGGGGTCAAGACTGTATAAACAGGAAACTACCCACCCTGTTTGCTTTGCCCAGCTGCTCATCAATTTTATTCAGGACATCTAGGGACTGTCCACAAAACTCACAAAAAGAAGTTGTCCTTTTCAAAGAACTGCCACAGAACGGACAAAACATGTGTACCTAATTTCTGCTGATTAGTCTAACTCAGTGGTTTCCTATTGGCGTTCTAAACAAATGATATCACTTCTGGGTCATATTTTTTTCATAAGTTATTAAATAAACTTGTAAAAAGGTTTAATTAAAAGTAATTTTACGTTCCAAAAATATACTGTAAGAGTGTCTGTTAGGGTTTGTGATTTTTAGTTGTGTCTTTGATTTCCTGTGTATATTTTGTGTTTTCCTTGTTTCTTATTTTTGGTTCACCTTTGCTTCTGTTTGTATTCAAGTAGTTTTCAGTTCAGGTCAATGGTGCATTGAGTTAGTTTGTATTGTTTGACCTTTGGGTAGAGGGGGTTGACTTAGCATGATTACTTTCATGTGAGCTTCTTTCACCCTGTATATTTTCACTGAGTTATTCTTTAGGCTTATTTACAAAGAGCCAATCGCCCTCATGAGAGAGTACTTCAGATATGAGTTACAGTTTGTTTGCTTTGTGGTTGAATTTTTGTTTGTGTTGATGTTTGCTTTTTTTATGTACTTATTTATGTATGCTGCTGTTGATCTTTACATCCTAGTGGGGCCCTATGAAATATTCTTTATGTTTTCTGTACAGGTGTAGCGGATGGTATAGTTTGTGTTTGGATTGTAGTTTTTCCTTTGTTGTGTCTTTCTTTGTCCTCTGCAGTTGGTCCAGCAACAAATATTCGTTTAAAATAAATAATAAATAAAGAATTCTGATTATCAAGAGGATCTCTGTATATACATATATACATGAAGATCTTCTTGACAAAGCAAATGTGCTCAGCACAGTACAGCAGCCATACCACCATTCTGCTGCTTTAATGCTGGACAAGACACGTTTTAAAATAAAAAGTTTGTTTTGTTTGGTGCTCTGTATTAAAGGTTGTCATCCTGCCCCCTGTCTGCCTGCATTTGGATCCTAACCTTCATTCAGCATCTCGAACATTACAGAATGTACTTGTTAACCATAGACCCAAGGAATACAAGTCTGTATTCAAGGTGGCACAGTAGGACATAAAATCCTAAGTGAGAGAAAGGTAAAGGTGAACAGTAAGAAAGGTTTCTACCCAGGTTTGGTGCAGCAGATCATGGCCAGTCGGGTCGTGGATGTGCTACATGCCCACCCCACTCCTGCTTCTTGGAGCAGCTGGGTGTAGCAGAGTTGTTGTAAGAGGCTCGGGAGGACCTGGCAACCATGTCTGACAATCATTATTCTTCTCCTCCATGGTTCACGTCTTGGGTGCCGCCTTGAGCTCTACAGTCAACGTCTCGGATGTGTCTGTCGGTCCCACACTTCTTGACTTCTGTGTCTCCGTCAGCACAGATGTCCACATGGCAGTCTTCCACGCCAGCGCCCAGGTCCCATCCAGCATTGCCACCTTCAATGCCGGCGCCAAGATCCCGTCAAGCGCCCCCGCTGGCGCAGGTCCCTGTCAAGGAAAGGATCCCAGGAAAGTTTGTTGAAGTGTTGAAGTTTCCCAGGGAGACGTTGGAGTCCCTGTAGGGGACCCCTCTAACACCATTAACACACTGGGGCATTGACATCCTAGTGATGATTATTAACTAGCTGCATTAATATTCCTTCCTTCATTATGTGTAGAAAACGTTACCCTCTCAAAGCAGAACGAAGTGCGTCAGATGATGCTTTCAGCATCAGGATCAAGGACAGCTCATAAGCAGCTCAGATGATAGATGAGAAACTAGCTGTTTGTCTTTTAAGCCATAGAAATATGTTAAACGTGACGTCTTCACCTTTGTCCTTCTTCATTCTGGGGTCTTACATGGATGTGGGAAGGCTGAGATACTTGTTCTTTGTGATATCGGCCCTGTTATATGCTGTAATAATTGTGTCCAATGTGCTGCTGACGGTGGTGATCTGTGTGAACAGGAGCTTGCATGAACCCATGTACATGTTTCTATGCAGCCTGTTTGTGAACGAGCTCTATGGTAGTACAGGATTGTTTCCCTTCCTGCTTGTGCAGATCCTCTCTGATGTTCACACTGTTTCTCTTCCTCTCTGCTTCCTGCAGATCTTCTGTCTTTATACTTATGTAAAAACTGAATTCTGTAATTTAGCCGCCATGGCTTTTGACAGATATCTGGCTATTTGTCATCCTCTGCAGTACCACACTCTGATGTCACATTGGAAGGTTGTTCTTCTCATAGCTCTGCTCTGGTTGTACTCGTTTGTCTCTTTCAGCATCACGATGCTGCTGAGCGTCCGTCTCAGTCTGTGTGGAAACTCGTTGCACAGCCTGTACTGCCGGAACTATCTTGTAGTGAAGCTGGCGTGTGCGGACATAACAGCAAACAACATCTTGGGTCTCTTCGGTACTGCTGTAACCGTCCTGGTTCCTCTGCTTCCCATCCTTTATTCCTACATGAAGATCCTAAAAGTGTGCTATTATGGTTCCAGAGGGACAAGGCAGAAAGCAGCCAGGACCTGCACCCTTCAGCTCACCTCCCTGCTGAACTTTTCCTTTGCTTGTTTATTTGAAATCCTTCAGAGTCGATTTGAGATGATGGACATCCCCGCTATCCTTCAGAGCTTCATGTCTCTGTATTTTGTTATTCTTCAGCCTCTTCTAAACCCATTCATGTTTGGACTGAAAATGTGTAAAATACGCAATGCCTGCATAGAGTTAGTGAGAAAACAGAGCCTGTAAAGGTGTGATCCCTGCTGGGTAAATAAAGCTCCATGTTGAACATTTATAATAAACTCTTAACATCTATGAGTAAAACTAACGTCAGAGGAAAGAATAGAATCCAAACACAGTCAAATTGGTGCGAGTGCCATCTCACTGCTATTAGTGAATCTTTTAATTAAAAAGCATTAAACTGACTCAATACAGTCTACATAACCTGGAAACTCCCCCTTCCCCACCCAGGGATTTATTTGTAATTGAACTTCTGTTTTCCTCAGATTGTCCTCAAAAACAAACTCCATGTTCAGACCTCAGGATGCACGTGGCACGTGACCTCCTTAGACCAGTGGTCTCCGACTTTGGTCCTCCAGAGCCCCTGTCCAACAGGGTTTGGTAGCCATGTCCATTTCAGCGTCTGCACACTCCCAAGTGTACAATAGTTACCCATAGTGCTCCAGTCCTGTGTTGTCTTCCAGTTGCAGGCTGTGTCTGAATCCAGAGACTTAACACTTTGAAGTGCGGATTCGGAGACCGCATACGTCATACTGGCACATTTAAACATTGAAATATCTGGCTTCATTTTCTGCCTTATAAAATTATATTTTAGTGTTATTTTGTGGAAGAATATGATCATTATATGGATGATGCACAAACAGCATTAGATGTTGCTAGGCAACAGAGGACTGGAGCATTATGGGTAATTCTCTTACAGTCGGTGGCGTCTCATTTCAGACGGAAGACGCATTTGGTGTGCACACTATGAAGGACACTTGTGGACTAGATACAGCCGTTATGTTGGTCCATTTGGCAATCCTATTTTTTCACTGACAGAAACTGGTGATGTTTATTTTCATTTATCTGTGTGTCCACATGAAAGCGTATGGAGGGGCGACCAGGCACACGCTGCTTTGGATTAACACTTCCTACCAAGTAGACGTTGACTTCAGTGAAAAAAGATCCTGGGTAGACACATGGATATTCATTTGTGGTAATGGGACACAATGCTGCTGTCATCCCCACTTTTCTGCTGGGACAAAAATATATGTGATCTTGACCCAAACCAAGGGTTTACTGCAAGAAACCTTTGAACTGGGACAGCACTGGGGGTACCAGGATGATGTATCCGCAGGTTACTGAGCAGACCCTTAATTAGGACACAGCTCATGTTTCTTTGCTACAACACACCTGATTTAAATAGAATTCTCCAATAACGTTTCATCTTCTGCAGTGAGCCATAGATTTGGGCCAAATGTGTTGCAGTGGAGAACCGCTAAAACCTTTAGGATAGTAGCTCTCAGGAACATGAAGACCGCTTTTGGACTCTAACTGCTGGCAGGGTGCCTCTTTCATGTAAATAGCTGCAACGAATGAGACAACTACTGAGAAGTCTGCTCAATGGCAAGAACAAGATTCAGGCAATTAACAGCTACGCCCTGCCAGTAATCAGATACCCAGCTGGGATAATAAGCTGGCCAAAGGAGGAAGTCCT
>JBAMIG010000009.1:24780089-24792168 GCA_037177335.1 Kiunga ballochi | reverse complement strand
ATTAGGATGAATACTGATTCTGATAAAGTATCAGTCCTGGTTCTGTTGGATCTCAGTGCTGCATTTGATACTGTAGAACACAGAATCCTGCTCCACAGGTTGGAAAACTATGTTGAACTTTACGGAGTGGTCCTTAACTGGTTCAGGTCCTATTTAGAAGGTCGGAGTTATTTTGTTACGATCAGCATCTAGGAATCTGAGTGAGTGGACATGACCAGTGGAGTACCCCAGGGGGCAGTGCTAGGACCTCTTCTGTTCAACGTGTGCATGCTCCCATTCGGTCAATTACAACGGAGCTTTAACAGCAATTATCACAGTTATGCAGACAATACACAACTTTATGCCTGACGATTGCCATCCGCTAGACTTACTTGGTTGAGGGTATATTTTCTACTATTAGACAAATTTTTTTTTTGATAATTCTATTTGGTACCAAAGTAAAGAGGGTCAGTGTTGGTAAACATCTTGAGACTCTGACACTTAAAACTACTAATCAAGTTTGGGAGGCTGTGAGCATGTAGTAGAGTGGGTCATTTTCTAACCAGCAAGTTAGTGGTTCAAATTCCAGCTCCAGCAGCACCTTTAGAAAGCTCCCGGTGCTGCATCAGCGGTTTGTGAATGTGTGTGAGCCCTTGAGTGAATAGCCAAACAGTGTCAAAGCGCTTTGAGTGCACAGATGTATAGAAAAGCACTATAGAAGTATAAGATTATTTACCAGGTCTGTAAAGATGGAGTGCTGATGGAATCAGATGTGACTTTCAGAATCAAAGTTTCACAAAGAATCTTTTTACCACCTCAGAAACATCAACAGAATAAAAGTTTATTTTCCCAGTGACACCAGGAGAAATTTCTTTGTCCTTCATGTATTACTGGAATGTTCTTTGAACAGGACTTCCCAAAAAGAGCATTGAAAATCTGCTGCTCTTACAGATGCTGCTGCAGGAGCTTTAACCTGGACAATGAGATCTGAAGACATCAGTTTTAATATCTTTACACTGGTTTCCTGTCAGTTATAGAATAGATTTTAAAACCTGATGATCGTTTGTAAATCCTAGAACGGTTATGGCCCAGAATAATCTGTGATATGTTCAGAGAATGTAAACCAAGAAGAGCTCTAAGATCCAAAGACTCAGGTCAGTGTCCAGACCAGAGACCAGAATTCAGACCAGAATTCAGAGTCCAGACTAACAAGGACAAGCAGCATTTAGCTGTAAACATGTGGCACAAACTGCTAGTAGAGATTAAACTTTCACCCCATGTTGACTTTTACAGTAACTTATCTGTTTAGATATTATTTAATCTTGAAATTCTGAATAATTAGTAGTTAGTAATAATTAATAATTAAACATGTCTTTTTGATTGGCAAGTGTCCAATATCCGCACAAGAAGACAGAAGGTAGGAGAACTGCAAATTTAAGGTGGCTAACGGAACGCCTTACCTTTCGTCTACCTAGTTAGCTTCTGTTAACTCTGGACTAAGTCCATCCATGTTTTTATATACAGCAGGGATGGGAAGCCCTAGTCCTCGAAGGCCAGAATTCTGCAGGTTTTCCATGTATGTTCCATTCTCCAAAATGTTTTACTCAAATCAAATGAATCCAACAAGTTATCAAGATCTGTACATTGATTCATTCATTTGAATCTGGTGTGTTGGAGCAGGGAGACATGGAGAACTTTAGGGTTTCCCCATTCCTGCTATACAACCTATGGTTTATATCAAGTATCTTCAAATCCAGTCCTCGTGGGCCAGTTTTCTGCTGGTATTGGATTTTTCCCTTCTGCAACACAACTGGTTCAAAGGACACATATCTCTACAGCAAGTTCTGCACAAGTCTGTTAAGGATCCATTCAGTTGAATCAGGTGAACGGCTGCATGAACACATAAAAATCCTGCATAACACAGCACTGTATGTTTCTGTGCTTTGGAGGCCTGTCTTCGGCTTCTTGGGGAGTGGAATCTGCAGAAAGGGGTTTGCAAATGTAGCTGGCCACATTGGTCTTTCCAGGGCTTACCTTTAAGCCCCATTTATGCCAGATTCAGAACACAGATTCGTAGACAGGTGGTCACTTTTGTCCACTTCCTGGTTACGTAGATAGTAATGCCCATTTTAAGGGGGTGACATGCAAATGGTGAAAGAAACAAACCAAAGAAGCCTTAAAATTATTGTCTTGTGTTGTCAACAACGCCATAGCACTGCCACCAACTGGTATGACAACATTTAAAACAAAAAGTCCCCCTTTACTTACTTAAGGGACAAGAATGGCCCTTCAAACATGTGCCTTGCTGCAAATTAGCCAAATATTGGAGTCATTCATACATCCCTCACTGATATTGAGTCTAAACCACAAGACTTCCAGTTATGTTGAGAGGTCACCATCACCTTTTTCTGGACCACCCTCTTTGTCCCCACATCTGTCACAGGGGAAGTCTGTCCAAAACTGAAGAGTCTCCTGAAGAAGATTTATCCAAATA
The DNA here is from genome assembly GCA_037177335.1 of Kiunga ballochi. Lineage (NCBI taxonomy): Eukaryota > Metazoa > Chordata > Actinopteri > Atheriniformes > Pseudomugilidae > Kiunga > Kiunga ballochi. The sequence continues at coordinate 24,789,695 of JBAMIG010000009.1, read as the reverse complement.
TGTTGTATAATGTTAGTATGCCAAGAGGTGGGGTACATCCTGGAAAAGTCTTCAAGCTATCTCTCATCAATAATGCCAAAATCAGAGCAGTGACGCAGGAAGGAACTACAAAGTTGGCACTACTTACTAGTGGATAAACAATCCTGGCAACATAAAAGACACATGGGTTGTGTCTCAGTCAGCACACTAACACTACGTTGCGCACTATTTTTAAGTGCGTTGTGTGTTGCAAAAAGTGATTGCAGCGAAAGTAGCTGGATGCTGCTGGCAAAAAAAGAAGTGCTGGACTTTCAAAATAATGCCGACAAACAATACTGCTTACAATAACTCATGGATCTGATCATTTGTTTGAGACCACGGTAACAATCCAATTCAGTTAGCATATGTAAATGTTAGCAGTTTTTAGCCGTGTAGTGGACACACAATAATAATTTTTACAAAGTAATATGTGACTTACCGTTCCTACCGGTAAGTGTCCAACGTCCAGTATTTCATTAGAGACAGCACTTACCCACAATAGTGCGCAATACAGAAAAAGTGTGCAGTGCACACTACGCACAACGTTGGGCCCTTACGGTAGTGACGTACAACCGGTTGGACTGTTCTGCTTCACGTCACAACTATTATTTTGTATCTACTACACTGATAGGCTTTGGCAGTCTCAAACAAATGATGTAATCCATGAGTTATTGTAAGCACATCAGATATGTAGCAAGATGCGTTACACATTAGAATCTTAATGAAATCGTTTCATATTCACATCTATACAAATTAACCTCCCATTGCAGTGTTGTTTCCCACCTTTATTTAGGAAGTCCAGCACTTTCTTTTCTGGTACGTCAGTTTAGTGTGCAAAGTGTCCATCGTTTCACAACTACCCGTATCCAAGTAGTTTAAAAAAACTGACTTGTCAGTGTAAACACATCCAACAGGTTATGCACTTAAATATAGTGTGCAAAATAGTGTTAGTGCATGTTAGTGTGCTGATCGACGTGTCAAAGTTTAAAACAGACTTTCCCGTTTACATTTGGAAGTTGTCAGAAATGGGTCTTTAGTGTGACTTTGATTCATTTATTGCCAGGCCATCACAGAGAAGACTGACTGTCCTTGGCTTTATTTCTACATGTTCTGAGTGCAAAGTACATTCTAGGGTCAAATGCAAGGTCGTCTGTCCATCGGTTAAGCCCGACTGCAGCTAGAATGCAACAGGAAAATAATCCCGAACACCGCAGCACATCTGCAACAGAAGACCTGCAACATTTTTTACTCTACTTTTGATTTTCCATCCGCTTCCTCGTAAAATTCCTGAGTCAACAAAAACTTTGGCTACTTTACTGTCTGCATTCGACTCAATGTGCTGCTCCCTGCAGCATCGTTGGACAGAGTGGACCAAAACTCCTCCACAACCATGTAAAAAACAGAGCATGTCCTCCATGTAACCATGATCTGTTGCTCTGATGTACATTTGTGCTCAGTAAATAAAGGCTCGGTTTGATCTGTTGTATATAAAACTTTTGAATGAAAGAAGCTAAAACTGCACCAGATCCATCATTTTATTGAGACATTGTCTTCTAATTTCAACCCTCTTAATACAGGATATGATTTTCCAACTGGAACACTGAGGCATCACAGGACATAATTTACCTGTATAGAAGGTTTCCTTTCAAAATGAATAGATCTGTTTAGGCAACAGGCGTAAACTTAAACCAAAAACAAATACTCTATGTTAACCTGTGGGAATTTTGTTGTTAGAGATGATTTGTACCGTTAGCACAGGGGTTGCTGCTGCATCCGTCAATCCTCTTCTCGCAGTTGGAGCCCATATAGCCGACCGGGCAGTGGCAGCTGTACCCACCGGTGTCTTGCGCCTCGCAGGTCCCACGGTTAAAACACGGATCATCCGCACATGTCACACCACTAACCTCGCAGTTCTTCCCGTAGAAGCCCTGAGGGCAGGCGCAGGAGTAATTATTCTCCAAATCCTAAAGGAGAGAAAAGAATACGGTAAGGAGGATGAAGATCTACAGCAGGAGTGGCCAGGCTTTGTCAATCAAATTGTATGGCTCCAACAACCTATGAAGTTCTGCACAATGACTCATTAAGGTGTCTCCGATGTGTTAGAGTGGAGACACAATGGGAACTTGCAGAACTGGTCTAAAAGGTCGGGATATGTTAGGAAAACAACCCAACCGGCACCGTACTTTGCAGCTTCCTCCATTCCTGCAGGGGTTGCTGTCGCACTCGTTGGTCTCAATCTCACAGTTTTCACCAAAAAACCCAGGTCGGCAGGTGCAGGTGTAGCTGCCCTCGCCGGTGTTGGTGCATGAGGCTCCATTCTGGCACGGCTTGTGGTTGGTACAGTAGTTCAGATCTGAAAGGAGAAAGCGTCCAGAGGAGAGTCAGCTGATAAAATGAGCTGTGAAGCAAACTTTGCATAGTAATGTGATTACATGTGATGAAACATGCTGAGGAATAACTGAATGAGTAAAAGAAAGGACATAATGAGGGGCAGGCCAAAAAACCCAGTTCCAGAATCATCATCTGGTCCGGTCAGTCCACATCAAACTGCTGTTTAGCTTGACCTCAGGCTCGTCCTGACCTGCTTCCGACCTTTGGGTAGCGGGGGTGGTCTTAAAATGATGAGCTTTCTGTGAGCACCTTTCCCCCCGTACGTTCTCCATAACGACACAGTCACTGAGCTGCTCTTTAGCTTTATTTACGAAGAGCCATATTTCCTTATGTGAGAATACTTCACATCTGAGTTAAAATTTATGGTTCTTTTTACCTTCGCCAAGGAGGTTCTGTTTCCACCAGTTAGTCTGTTTGTTTGTTTGTCTGTTAGCAACATTACTTAAATAGTTATTGATGGATTTTGATTACATTTTCAGTATATGTTGGGAGTGTCACTTGGAAGAAATGATTACCTTTTGGTGAAGATCCGAAAAAGATCCTGGATTTTGGATTACTTAGAAATTTTTAGTAACATTATGGTGCTGCTTGACGAAGATCTGCATATTTTTAGTTTATTATTTTGCTTGTTTACCACCTGTATGACGGCACCCCTGTCAGCAGCAGCTGCACTGGCTGACAAAACAACACAGGTAGGCTCTTTAATTATTGCAAAAGCCTGTTGAAAATGCAATCAATTGATGAAATATTGGAACCTGACGCAATCACAAGGGTTTTATTGAAAGACCTCGGCCTGCTAAATCCACTGAAATCCACACATGGTACCTGCACCATGCTAAAGGCTAACCCACTTGCTGCTGCTGGCAAATGTTCGCTCTCTTAAAAAATTTGGACTATCTCAGACTGGACTTATTAACCAAGAGGGAGGTGAGAGACAGAAAGTTGGCTAAATGACACAATCCCGGAAAAAGCTATTAGCATAGAGGGGCTGACAACAATGCGGGCAGACGTATACCCGGCTCTCAGTGCCAAATCCCAGGGAGGTGGACTGTGTATTTTTGTAAATAACAGATGGTGTGTGAATGTTATCAAGAATTACAGACACTGCTCATGTAACATGGAGTTGATGGCAGTGAAATGTTGCCCTTTTAATCTTCCACAGGAATTCTCTGTTATAATAATGATTGCTGTTTATATTTCACCTGATACCAACTCAAAAGCAGCTTTAAACATCTTGTATGGCTATATCAGTAATCTGCTCACTACCCATCCAGAACGGGTTAATATTGTGGCTATTGTTGAGATTTTAACCAGGCATGGTTTGACCAACATATTGACCACAATAAGTACTTCCTCATTTTTACCAGCATGCAGACTGCACCACCAGAGGTGCCAGTATTCTTGATCATGTATACACCAACATGAAAGGAGCATTCAGAGCAGCACACCACCCTCACCTTGGCTCATCTGACCATATGACAGTACTGTTAACACTAGCATATGGATCCCTACTGACCAGAACCAAGCCCATTGAGAAGCAGGTGAGGGCTGGCCAGAGGAGACTATGGTAGCACTTTGGATTCGCTGGACTATGCGGATTGGTCTGCTTTTAGAAAGACCGCCTCTAAAGCTCAAAATCTGAATGAATATGCAGAGAGTCACATATCATATAAAAAAATATATGGAAGACGTCAGTGTACAAAAGACCATCAAAGTCTAATCAGAAAGGTTAGAGGTCAGGTTAGAGTCAGATTGAAGGCAAGTAATGAAGCACTTAAATCTGGAGATGCAGCTGCTCTTAGGTCTGCAAGGGCCGTTTAAATAAAGCAATGAGAACAACAAAAAAGGCTCATGGTCTGAATATTCTCACCTTTTTTCAGGATCACAAGGATGCACAAAAGTTGTGGCAGGGAATAAAGGCAGTCATGGACTATAGACCAATGCACCAAACCTGTGATGATAATACTGAATTTTTAAATCTGCTTAACAAATATTTTGGCCGCTTTGAATAACTTAACAGCTGCAGTGAAAGCAAAGCCACAGTGTGATGAGCTTGTGCTACAGCTCGACCTGACCGATGTCAAGAGGACACTAAAGAAGATCAACACACGCAAAGCGTCTGGTCCCAATATGATAGCCGGGGTTGTGCATAAGGAATGTGCAGATCAACTGTCTTATGTCCTGTCGGATGTATTTAACAACACAAGCCATTGTGCCAATTTGTTTCAAGACTTCTGCTATTATTCCAGTCCCAAAAACAGCCAGAGTTTCTGGTCCTGAGGATTATAGACCACTTGCACTTACCTGGTTTACAACCTGAGTGGACTTGGCTTGAACACTCCTTTGTGCAACTGGATCTTAGTCTCAATTTCTGTAATTACATTCACGTGTATATAAATTTCAGCCTGACTCAGAAAAATCCAAGTTGGCTTGATTAAAGAAAGCAGTAAGAGGACCCCATTAGCATGTATCATCACCAGAATGAAATAGTGACTTTGAGATAAATGAGGTTTTAATAATCAAGTAAACTTCCATTCGATTTGCCACCATAAACATAGAAGCTGAGACGGCAGCAGCATTGGCTTATGGCAACAACAAAGGAATTTAATTACAAGCCAGGTCTCACCAGTATTTCTTTTTCTGACATTAATGCTAGCTTGACATTGACAGTTTTAGGACAGCTGGTCTGCACCATCTCTTCCACAAGGTTTTTATTTGACCCACAGATAAAAAAAAAAAAAAAGTACAAAAAATCCTGGCTCAGTTTTTCCTGTGCTTGTAAATAATCATTATGATAATCAATGCATTTGCAGCTGCTATGAAACAGGGGAATCGAGCACAGTGGGAAAACTGTCAAAAGACACTCATTCCATTACAGATTGTAAAGAACGTTGGTCCTTCAGCATCTGGAGCAGAATACTGGTGGAAGAATCATGAAGTCTGGAGACATCTCAGAGTAGAATGGACAGAGACAGAAACCACTGGTCAGGACATCCAATCCTCAAACAGACCATGTGATCAATAAGAAACTAGGAACTCTGGGAACCACCTCTGGATCCAAAAAACATAGTGCAAATAGCTTCCCAGTGTACGTATAATGGAGCGAACGTGTTCTCAGCACAAATAAAATTAATGCAAAAGTGTTCTCAGTGACCTTAAAATGGTGCAAACGTGTGCTCAGTAACCCGTTTTATGGTGCAAACAGATTCTCAGCATACGTATCATGGTATAAACTTTTTCTCATTGTACTCACATTGATGCGAATAAAATCGTGCAAACATATTCTCAGCGTACATATCATAGTGAAAACATGGTGTCCGCGTACACATCATGCTCCTATTTTTTTTGCAACGTATCAAGCTGCAAACACATTCTTAGCACTAGAAGGCCTGTCTAATTCCGGTTTCCCAGCAAGACCCCCTCCCTCCACCGTAGTTACTCACCACACTTACTGATCTATTGTTTTTCTAATGTGGTATAATCTGCATCTGCATAATTCTGCTTCCCCCACAGATGATGCATGCAAGCCTCTAACTTTCAGTTCAGTTCAGACCAGACCTTAAAATCTAGGTCTCTACAGATCTAAACGGAAAGTTGGATGATCGAAGGCTCAAATCCATCTTTTCATGATCTTATCCAATAATTTGTGTTTTTTCAGCCTAAAAAATTATCTATCTGATGGAGATACTTTCTAGTTTGTGTGTTTGGCCTGTTGATGCTGGGAGTTAGACTTCACATCCATAACATCCATAGTTTTACTCCCATCCCTCTTTTCTCCAAATATTTCACATTTACCGCAACTCAGCTGTACTGCCGCAACAACTAAATTTCCCAACTTGGGATTAATAAAGTTCTTCTATTCTATTCTATTCTATTCTATTATTTGCAAACTGATTTTCAATGCAGAGAAGTTTAATGATCTCTGCTACAAATAAACCTTTATCCAAACTGGTTTGGTGTAATAATGATATAAACATCATGTCTGACTGTTTTATGAGGTAAAATATGTTTAAATATTTTTAAATGAAAAAAACACCAAACAGCAAAACAATTGAGAATATTATCAGTGGGGTTTGTTTTACTATTTTCATTCAATGTGGACAAGGCTGCTGATTCTCATTCTCTTGCAGCCTGACTTTTATTATGTTTTTGTATTTTTAAAACCAAAGCGGCACAAACAAAATATTTTAACTGCACAAACCAGGACTAATGCAGCACAAACGATGTCAGATGAGGAAAACTTCACGCAGGTTGCATGCACAAGTTGTTCAATGTGGTGTTTGGAAAACTTAAACATGCACGCAGATGAGTCAGGTGTTCACTGTGACGCATTGTTTATAAAATAAGACGACGCATCAATGTGACTAAGGCATAAATAAAGCAACAAGTGCAGCAAAAAATAAATAAATGAAGAAATAAATAATCAGACTGAGTCACGTTTATGTCAGCGATGCTGCTCTGGAATCTGACGATGTTCAAGATTATATTTCATTAGGATACACAGATGATTCCTTCAGTGCTTGAGTGGCAAACAAACAACCATGAAACTGCCTGACTGAAGATGGTCAAACTAGTTCCATTCTCTATGTCATGAATTTACATACAAATAGGAGCAGAAAAGCTGTTAATGGCTGTTAATAGTCCCCCGCATCCCTCACAGCCTTGCAACAAATCTCATAAGAACCGGCCTGTAAGTGTTAGTCTACATATCATGATGAAAACATGTTCACAGTCTAGGTATCATGTTGCAAACGTGTTTTATCAGACTTGGTGTTGAATACTGATAAAGTCCTTGTTCTGGGTGACTTCAACATTCATGATGATGATAAAAATGACAATTCAAATGTTGCTTTTAACTCTATATTACACGGAACGGATATTTAATTTGCACTAGATTTGAGAGGCTGAGATCCTAATGGACACTATAATCATCAGTGACCCACAAGCGGAATCCAGCATTCTGAAAGCTACAGTTCCCTTGTCGCGCGTCTATGGAGGTCGGAGGGGGACGCCCCCAGTGAACATAATATTGACGGCCACCCTCCCTGCTGAGGTCCGGAGGTCACCAGGGCTCCCGGCCAACATGAGGCCAACTGTCGACATCTCTACACCACTGCAACCACCTCAGGTACAACCTGTGCAAAAATCCTCCTCAACCATTTTGATAATTGGAGACATGATTGAGAGAAATGTTAAGATTAAGCTCCATAGTTAGAAATGTGGCATCAGATCATCCTGCATCAAGGATCCAGGAGCGATCAGTGATGACATGTTTAGCCGGATGTCATCCTTCAACCGCTGGTTGTCCAGGCGGTGCCCAGAACACAATGTGGGCTTTATAGATAACTGGAAAGCTTTCTCTGGGAAATCTGGCCATAATAGGAGAGATGGCATTCATCCCACGCTAGATGGAGCAGCTCTTACTTCTAAGAATACGATGTAAATCATGAAAACCTCCTAAACATTAAAACAATAAGATGACCAGCACAGAAAAGTAAAAACCATTAAATGTGGTTTACTAAATATTAGATCTCTTCCGTCTAAGTCTCAGTTGGTTAATGACCTGATTACTGATCACCATATTGATTTCTTCTGCCTTACGGAAACCTGGCTGCAGCAGGAGGATCATGTTAGCATTAATGAATCTATCCCACCTTACGGTCTAAATGTTCATGTTCCTTGAACTACAGGCCGAGGTGGAGGTGTGGGAGCTATCTTTAAATCAGGGTGATTGATCACTCCTAGACATCACTCCTCTGAGCTCTACTCCCACACAGGCTGATAAATGACAGATGTGCAATCCCAGGTTTCTCTTCAGCACTGTAGCCAGGCTGACAAAGAGCCATAGTGCCGTTGAGCCTTGTATTCCTTTAACTCTCAGCTGTGATGACTTCATGAGTTTCTTTTTGAACAAAATAGTTTCTATCAGAGAGAAAATCCACAATATCCTTCCTTCTACTGATGATGTTTAATCTGCAGCAGCTATGGAGATGTCTACAGAATCAGATTTGTGTTTAGACCGTTTCCGTCCACAACAGCTCTCAGAGTTACCAAAATAAAAGCTTCATCCAAACCTTCAACTTGTATTTTAGACCCAATCCCAACAAGATTATTCAAGGAAGTATTTTCCTTATTTATTACATCAGTACTGAGTCTGATCAATAAATGATTATTAACAGGTTATGTACCTCAATCTTTTAAGGCAGCTGTAAATTAACCTTTACTGAAAAAAACAACTATTGATCCAGAAGTGTTAGCTAATTATAGACCAATCTCCAACCTCCCTTTATGTGTAAAATCCTGGAGAGAATAGTTTCAGCTCAGCTATGAGCCCATCTGTTCAGAAATAATGTGAAGAATTCCAGTCAGGATTTAGACTCATCACAGCACAGAGACAGGTGAAAGTTACTAATGATCTTCTCTTGGCCTCAGATAAAGGACTCCTGTCTGTTCTTGTTAGATCTCAGTGCTGCATTTGACACCATTGATCACAACATTCTGCTACAGAGACTGGAACATGTTATTGGTGTTAAAGGGACCACACTAAGCTGCTTTAAGTCATATTTATCTGATAGATCTCAGTTCGTTACTGTAAATGACAAGTCTTCCTCACACACCAGAGTAAGTCATGGAGTTCCTCTGGGTTCTGTACTTGGACCGGTACTTTTTACACTATACATGCTTCCTTTAGGTAATATCATCAGACAACATTGTGTAAACTTTCACTGCTATATGCGGATGATACTCAGATTTACCTATCTATGAAGCCTGGTGAAACCAATCAGTCTACTGAATTACAAAGGTGTCTTAAAGATATAAAGACTTGGATGACGGAATTTTCTCCTTCTGAACTCAGACAGACTGACGACGTTGTATTTGGACCTGAAAAACTTAGAACAAAATAGTTTAGCTATATAGTAAATCTAAACCAGATTAATTTGGCTTCCAGTACTACAGTGAGGACCCTTGGAGTTATTCTTGATCAGGATTTGTCCTTTATCTCGCATTTAAAACACGTTTCTAGAAACGCTTCCACCTCTGTAATATTGTAATCATTAAAATTCTTCTCCTCACATATAAAGCGCTTCATGACCATAAGCTCCATTATTTATGAAAGAGCTCATAGTTCCATATGTTCCACACAGAGCACTTCATAGTTCCATATGTTCCACACAGAGCACTTCATAGTTCCACATG
>JBAMIG010000009.1:24675326-24685638 GCA_037177335.1 Kiunga ballochi | reverse complement strand
ATCCTACCAGTTGCCCCAACATATATGTGTGTGTATCGTACCAGTTATCTTAACATGTGTGTGTTTGGATTGTACCAGTTGCCCCAACATGCGTGTGTTTGGATCGTACCAGTTACCCTAACATGTGTGTATGGATCCTACCAGTTGCCCAAACATATATGTGTGTGTATCGTACCAGTTGCCTTAACATGTGTGTGTGTGGATCCTACCAGTTGCCCCAACATATGTGTGTGTATCGTACCAGTTATCTTAACAAGCGTGTGTGTGGATCGTACCAGTTACCCCAACATGCGTGTGTTTGGATCGTACCAGTTACCCTAACGTGTGTATTTGGATCATAACAGTTACCCACCCAAACGTGTGTTTGGATTGTACCAGTTACCCCAACATGCGTGTGTTTGGATTGTACCAGTTGCCCCAACATGCGTGTGTGTGGATCGTACCAGTTACCCCAATATGCGTGTGTTTGGATCGTACAATTTTCACCAACATGCGTGTGTTTGGATTGTACCAGTTACCCTAACATGTGTGTGTGGATCCTACCAGTTGCCCCAACATATATGTGTGTGTATCGTACCAGTTATCTTAACATGTGTGTGTTTGGATTGTAACAGTTACCCTAACAAGCGTGTGTGTGGATCGTACCATTTACCCCAACATGCGTGTGTTTGGATTGTATCAGTTACCCCAACATGCGTGTGTTTGAATTGTACCAGTTGTCCCAACATGCGTGTGTTTGGATCGTACCAGTTACCCCAACATATATGTGTGTGGATCGTACCAGTTACCCCAACATGCGTGTGTTTGGATTGTACCAGCTACCCCAACATGCGTGTGTTTGGATCGTACCAGTTACCCTAACATATATGTGTGTGTATCGTACCAGTTATCTTAACATGTGTGTGCTTGGATCGTACCAGTTACCCTAACACGTGTGTGTTTGGATTGTACCAGTTACCCCAACATATATGTGTGTGTATCGTACCAGTTATCTTAACATGTGTGTGCTTGGATCGTACCAGTTACCCTAACATGTGTGTGTTTGGATTGTACCAGTTACCCCAACATGTGTATGTTTGTGGATTGTACCGTTTACCCTAACATGTGTTTTGATCGTACCAGTTACCTTAACGTGTGTGTGTGTGGATCATACCAATTACCCCAACATGTGTGTATTTGGATCGTATCAATTACCATAACGTGTGTGCGTGGATCATACCAATTACCATAACATGTGTGTGTTTGGATCGTACCAGTTATCCTAACATGTCATTTTTGGATTGTACCAGTTAGCCTAACATGTGTTTGGATTGTACCAGTTGACCTAACGTGTGTGGATCGTATCAGTTACACTAACATGTGTGTTTGGACCGTACCAGTTACCCTAATATGTTTGTATTTAAATTGTACCAATTACCCTAACATGTGTGTATGTGGATCATACCAGTTACCAGTTACCCTAACATGTGTTTGGATTGTACCAGTTACCCTAACGTGTGTGTTTGGATCGTAGCAGTTACCCTAACATGCATGTGTTTGGATTGTACCAGTTACCCTAACGTGTGTTTGGATATTACCAGTTACCCTAACATGTGTGTTGATTGTACCAGTTACCCTAACGTGTGTTTGGATAGTACCAGTTACCCTAACATGTGTGTTGATCGTACCAGTTACCCTAACGTGTTATTGGATCGTACCAGTTACCCTAACATTTGTGTGGATCGTACCAGTTACCCCAACATGTGTGTTTGGATTGTACCAGTTGCCCCAACATGTGTGTTTGAGACTGAAAGCTCCTTTTAACGTCGGCCATGTTGATAATGAACGTAAGTAGCTGTGAAATACTCCTTTGGCTGTTTTTGTCTCTAATCCTCCGTTTTCCAGATGTTTTCGCCGCTGCTGAGTGAAACTGCTGTTTATATGTCTGTTTCTCTCAAACATCAGTGACGTGTTGGGATGCAGCACATCTGTGTGTGTCCTTGTCTTTGCCTTAACATCGTCTCTTTGTCATTCATCCAGCAGAGCTTTGAGTGTCTGACGTTTTGTTTCACAGTAAATCTTTGCAAATCAGTCCTTGAGAAACCTAATCCTCAAATCTTCTTTTATTCCAGGTGAGGAAGCAGCTGCAGAGGAAGGAAAAGATGGTAAATCTGCCAAGGCCAAACGCTCCCACTTCGGTCGCGCCGTCTCCCTGAAGAACTTCATCATGAGGAAGGGCAAATCCAGCAGCGTAGACGCCAAGGAAGAAGAGGAGGCGGTGGAGGGAGGAGAGACAGCGGAGGAAGGCGGTGCTGATGGGGAGGCAGCTGCAGAAGAGACCAATGAGAAAGATGCTCCGACCACGGCGGAGAAGACGCCGGCAGAGGAGGAGAAGAACGAAGCCAAGGAGGCCGAAGAGCCCAAGGAGCCGGAGAAGACAGCTAGCGAAGCTCCGGTGACCAACGGTGAAAACGGCTGCTCCAACGGCACAGTAGAGGAAAACGCCACACACAATCACCAGGAGGAGGAGGAGACAACAGGAAGCAGCCCCGTGAAGAAGAGCAAGGAGGCGGGAGGAGTAAAAGACGAGGCCAACACCAAGATCATCAATGCCACGGTGAACAGCGGTGAGTTAGAGCGCGCCAACCGGGACTGTGATGAGCCTCAGAACAGCTGCAGCAGCAAAGATGAAGAAACTAACAGACAACAACAACGAGTATCCTCACTAACAAACAACAGTAAACAAAGTAAACCCAGCCACGGTGAATCAGAGCTAGCGCTAACCGTTAGCGAGGAAGAGGAAGAGGCGGCGGGAGGGGAGTCGGGGCAGGCAGAGTCTCCACAAAATGCTGGTTGTCATGACGATTCTGCATCAAGTGGCCAGGTAGAGAGAGAGGAGGATGAGGAAGAGGAAATGAGGAAGAGGGATCTTCGAGAGGCAGCAGTGGCCATTGTTCAAAATGTGATGTCAGCAGCAACGGACCAATTAGAGAGAGAGCTTTGCATTGACAACGGTTTAGACGGCTGCTACGATGCTGACTGCAGATACTGAGGAGACGATGGTTCCTGTATCTAGAAATAAACTTAGATACACTTTTATGTGCCAAATGTAAAGTTACTGTTAGCTTACATGCTAACACACATCTGGCAAACACGTCTGTCAACGCATCAAACGCTCACCAATCAGTCAGTTGCATCTCTCTGTCCGAATACCGACTTATTCCTATAAACATTATCATTACATTTTTTTTGTCTGTTGGGTTGACACTTTCTGTTTGACCTATTGCGTGACATTAGCACAGCATTAGCATACTTTAAGCCATATTCCGATTAGCTTCCAGACGAACCGAGTTATATTTACCCCAAACATCACAGCTAGAAAAGAGGAAAACTTTTGTTTTTAGATGGACATTTAATGGTTAATCGGGCTTCCTGGATGCCTAATGCATGCTCAAAGCTAATGTTAGCTTCTTGAGTATCTAGCTCAGAGGTCTTTGTTTTGTTGTATTTTGATTCTTTTTGCAGACACATCACTGACACTAGTGAACAGCAGATAAGCAGATATGAGGATCTCCTAGGGCTACATCTTTATTATTTATTTATTTATTTATTCATGGTATTTATTTTACTCTATTTTTTAATCAGTAATAATAATGAAAAAAGAAGTCGTTTTTGTCCAAGAGGACACACTCTTGCTAGTGTCCACAGTATTTCCCTGAGTCCAACACTGATCTATGTTGGAAAATCGTCATCAACGCTACTGACAAATTCCCATCACACTTTTCTGCTATATAACATTTTAAAAAAAAGTACAGTTTAGATTTGCAGGTTTTTCTATTGAATGTTGTTAATAGCAAAATCCTGTTTGTGCGATGGGATTTTATGGAAATTACAGCTCGCGGTCAGGTAGCTAGCAAGCCATGTTAGCCAGTTAGCTAGTTTTTCAGGTAGCTAGCTAGGCATATTAGCCAGGTAGCCAGTTTTTCAGGTAGCTAGTTAGCCAGGTAGCTAGTTTACCAGGTTGCTATTTAGCCAGATAGCTAGTTTTCCAGGTTGTTAGTTAGCAAAGGTAGCTAGTTTTCCAGGTAGATAGTTAGCCAGGTAGCTAGCTTGCCAGGTAGCTTGGTAGTGTTGCTTCAGATATTTCTCACTTCCTGTCGAGGATTTATTATGACTTTTCGAAGCCCTTCTTCCTCTTTATACTTCCATGTAAAACTCTGCATGTCGTTGTTGTTTGCTCTCAAGGAGGTTTTATTTTTCTCTTAATTATTTGTAAAATGATTTCTGTCTCCTCCTTTGTCCAGACACAGAGCACCATCATAATCAGTAAACCAGTCACGTGATTACCTAAGTTGTGTGTAGTGATATGTAAAGGTTTTGCAAAATTGGACATGTCTCTAACACCACCTCATAAGAGCAACAGCTCAACAGGTTTTCATATTTCCTGTGTATCGATAATCTGCTACAAACCAGCTAAAATGAACATTTTAAAAATAAAATTCCAATGGGAAAAACAAACTGTTAGTAAATATGCCAGTATTCACCTCTGCTTCCAGTTGTTATGCTAAGCTAATACAACACATGGTGCTAGCTTGATGAAAATAAAAAAAAAGCTGCTTTTCTGCAAAAAGCAGATAGAGAAACTTTCATTTAGAACTTTATCGCATTGAGTTCATGAATTGTTATACATCCAAAATTCCCATCAACAAAGAGGACTCAGATGTGGAGCTACGGCATTCAGAGTTAATGTCTGGAAACGGCTGCATGCCGCGGCGTGCACGCCCTGCCATCAGCTCATTAACCAGCAGCTAAAACAATAAGAGGTCACGTTTTTCCTTTATGGGATGGTCATATCATTCCCCATCTTCCTGCCTTGGAGCCACAAGAGAGCTGCTGGATAGCAAGCAGTAGGAGGTGAAGTTCCTCTGAACCTCCTCCATTATTTATCCTTTCCAAACCCCCGTTTCTCCATTCAACATCCCTGTGAGGCTCGTCGTCCAGCATCCGGCCGGCTTTGAGCTCACTCAGCCCAACAGTGCGGCTCCTGCCGCCGCCGTGCCGTTCACCCGGAGGCCTCTTTGAAGTCCAACCTTTTGCTAAAATTAAACGCTGGTTAGACGCAGATGTTTGGCCGTTAACCGTGCCAAGCTCTCCGCGTTGTCACGGCAACAAGCAACCGATTTTCGCTGAAATGTTGGGTTGTAGCCAAAAGCACACAAGCACACGTCTTTTCTGAGGTGGTTTTAGAAAGCGACACAGCTTTTAATGTCTTTGTAAATAAATGTGACGATCTACATACGTAGAGACTTTGAAAGGGTCTCATTCTGAGGCGTACACCTTTGAACCATTTGTTGAGCACTCCATCGCAGTTTGTACAAGCCGGTAAACCGGTCATTTGAAGGAGCCTGTAAGGGAAGAAGTTTGAACCCTATGAGAGGTTTCCTGTCTTCAGGTTGTCTTCTGGCTTTTAAAGGACTTTCCAAACCTCCTCTTGGGAAAATCCTATCTTATGAAAGACCTCAAAGAACCAATGTTTAGGCTTTTGTTTCTAGTTTTCTCCTATAATAAATCTGTATGATTACTTACTGAATAGTAACAGCGGACATCTTCGGTCCAGCTCTTGGGTCATGTGACTAAAGCCATGTTTTGGGTTCTTGACGCCATTTCCCATGAGACTATTTCTGATAAGGCTTTGGCAACAGCTGTAGGTTAAGAAGCACCTCTCATGTCCTGTAGAGTCTTTTGTCCTGACTCTTCTTTTGTCCTCCATCCCGAGACATGTCGAGTTACCCGCTAGAATCCCCTAAATTCCTGTTTTCTGCCTGATCTTTGCTGTTTTTCACAGAGGAAACCAAAGAAAAGGGTTTATGTCTTTAGTTTGGAGCATTTTTATACTACTAATAAAAATCTAATCTAATAATATTTTTAGGTATCTTATCTTAGAAA
The DNA here is from genome assembly GCA_037177335.1 of Kiunga ballochi. Classification (NCBI taxonomy): domain Eukaryota; kingdom Metazoa; phylum Chordata; class Actinopteri; order Atheriniformes; family Pseudomugilidae; genus Kiunga; species Kiunga ballochi. The sequence continues at coordinate 24,679,713 of JBAMIG010000009.1, read as the reverse complement.
ATAAGGATTGCTGCAAAACAAAATGAACAAACTTCCATAAAACCATTTTTAAAGGGTTTTTACAGTCATTGTCTCCTCTTTATCTTCAAAAAATGGAAACAGATCTTAATTAACTGGACTCCATTTTTTCTTCACGCTCTTCCACGTCAGTGCTGTTTGACACTAAATGTATTATGTACTCAGGAAATGTGCCCTTTAACAAAAGTTTAAATGTGATGTTAAAGCGCTGCCGCAAACTCTGGACCCTATTTTCACCTTCCTCCTCTTCCTCCGCTAGCGCTAACTAGCTGTAGCGCAGGTAGCTTTGTGTTTGCAGTGCAAGAGAAAAGCTGGTTTATCCGGGTCCATCAACGGATTAGTGAGCAAAATCAAAGTGTCACAGAGCCTCTTCAACAAGCCAGATTAACAGTCTTTGTCTCTGTAGTTTCTGGCTGAGGCAAACACAGGACAGACGGACGGACGCATGGACGCTCAGCTTATTTATCAGATTTTGGGGGGAAAAAACCCTCGCCGAGCGCCTTCCTAGTCATGTGACTTGTTTTGGATCTGTTGTGTTGTTGTTTGTTTTGTGTGCACAAAAGTAAACTAACAAGCATCTGTAGCACTAAAACACACATATAACCCACTTTTCTGTGACTGTTTTTTATTATTATTCTATTTTTTAATACATTTTTTCAATCTCTTCTGTTATCGTTTTACCAGACAAAAAGGCGGGAAACGTGTGAGGCCACACAAAGAGGATTAAAACTGCCCGGGATTCGCTGAGCAAGGAGCTCTGAGCCCCACCCCCACTCCTTCTCCTCCCCCTTCATCCCTCCTCCTTCCTTCCGATAAGCGGAGTAATCACGTGTAAACAGATCGCCATGGTGACAACGACAGAGATGGAGAAGGCGAGAGATGCAATTCATGTAGATGAGATGTGAAAAATAATACTTACTCAGAAAGCAATAATTCACCCCTCCATCCCTCCATCATCCATCCATCCTCCATCCCCCATCCCTCCATCCATCCCCCATCCCTCCATCATCCATCCCTCCATCTCTCCATCATCCATCCCTCCTCCATGCCTCCATCTCTCCATCATCCATCCCTCCATCATCCATCCATCCTCCATCCCTCCATCTCTCCATCATCCATCCCTCCTCATCTCTCCATCTCTCCATCATCCATCCCTCCTCCATCCCTCCATCTCTCCATCATCCCTCCTCCATCCCTCCATAACCACATCTACATCCAGTGTTTTTGATCTTTTCTTTGCTTGTCTGTGAGATTTTATATTGTCTACGAGAGAAAAATGTTGAAAAAAAAATGAGGACACCCCCCTCCCCCCCACCCTTTCTGTCCATCTCTACCGACTCCTGATTGGTGGATTGAAACATAAAAAAAGAAAGAAAAAAAGACTGTTAGTTTTATATTGACGGCCATTTTGGTTTGTAGTCCCTTCCCCCTTTTCTCTCCCACATTTTTTGCACCCCACCCCCTCGTCTTTTCTCCGTCTCCCATTCATCCCAGTAGAGATTTGACAGGACCATGTTGCTACAGTAAAAACTGCCCTGAGGACTGCCACTCCTGCCCCCCACCACCACTGCGATGTCTCCAGCTGTGTGTTTAATGTTTTTAGACTGTTATATTGTGTACATGGATTTAAAAAGAAGAAAAAGTCATTTTTTTCTTTTTTTTCTTGTTTGGTTTGAGTTTTTATTTTTGTTTTTTTTTAAACCACACCTTTTCACTGTTACTGCAGTCTGGCTGTAATTAAATAATAATAATAATGATAATGATGATGTTTTGTTGGTCCGTTTTCACATGTCTGCTTGCAAATTGTCCAGAAAACAAAAACTAGAACAATAAAGACTAAAATCTAACTACTAAAATGCACGTGAGCGTGGAGGGTTTGTTTGTGTCTGATGATTGGAGCGCGGTGGTGGTGGGGGGTCATTAATCCGAGAATCAGTTATCTGATCCGTTTACGTAATAAAACCAGATTTCTTTGTATTAAAGTAAAGCTACATGTATTATCTGGCCGCAGCTACAGGTCGAGATCGCTTCACACCCCCACCGTTAACCTGACATGAAACCGTGACCTTTGACCTTCTGGCTCTGGTAATGTTTTACTGCATATGTCTAAGAAATATGATGAACATGCCGCTGTATATTTGTTATTTGAGCATATTTGTTGTTAATAACTATACATAAACACAAAAAGCCTAATAAATAGTGGGTTATTAACACATCACATTATAAAACAAAATAATTACAGTTAAACTCTGAATATGAATCAATACCTCAAATAAGATATCTTTGAAATAATAATAATAAAGGTTGGGTTCAGTGTGAGGCGTGCGACGGGAGCCCTGGCGGTCTCATCCCCGGCTGCAGAAACTTTAGGGACGTGGAACGTCACCTCTCTGGCGGGGAAGGAGCCTGAGCTGATGCGTGAGGTTGAGCGGTTCCGACTAGATATAGTTGGACTCACCTCAACGCACAGCTTGAGCTCTGGAACCAGTGTCCTTGAGAAGGGTTGGACCTTCTTCCACTCTGGCGTTGCCCCCGGTGAGAGGCGCTGAGCAGGTGTGGGCATACTAATTGCCCCCCGCCTTGGCGCTTGTACGTTGGGGTTCACCCCGTTGTACGAGAGGGTAGCCTCCCTCCGCTTTGGGCGGGCAGCAGTACAGAGTACCCACCCTTTTTAGAGTCCTTAGGTGGAGTACTAGAGAGCGCTCCCACAGGGGACTCCCTCGTCCTCCTGGGTGACTTCAATGATCACTTGGGTGGTGACAGTGAGACCTGGAGAGGTGTGATTGGGAGACTCCAGTATGTTCAATATGGCTTGATGAGATCTGTAAATGATTTGTTCTTATGTTTGGATTAGACTTGTGTTTGAACATCAAATATTTAGTTTTTATAGGACAACATGACCACGAGAAAAAAACGCTGCTTAATGACTTAAACTATCCCTGGGATGGTCCAAGGTTGGATCCCACAAACGCGCTTAACGAGTGTAAAGTGTGCTGACGATAATTCCACTCAGTTGAAATCGGCAGCATACTGTCTTGCTGTCAGGCCAAATCTCTGGGATTATGTTATTACAGCCGTAATGCCGGTAAACAGTAGCAGCACACACACATGTCCAAACACACACACGAGGAAAACCCAATGCATTGTCATGTGAGGACTTCGTCATGGACACAGTGGGGTTGTAAAAGTGTTCGTTTGGATAACTGGAATAGAGTTTCTACTTTCATCATCTGGGAGCAGCAGATGGAGACGATCCTTGCGGTTCAGGTTGGAGGCATGGAGGGAGGAGGAGCTGGTGGATTACATGCCAGGATTACAATGCAAACACACCAGCTGTTTAACACGCGTGTTCTCACATTGGGACAGTTTTATATCCGGTCCAGAAGGTTGACCCAATGACAACACCATTTTTTTAATCACATTTAAAAAGTCACCATCACAACTCTGTTGCTAAGAGACACGTCCTGTCGAACTTTCTACCAGTATGAGAGCTAACTGTCCAATAAGAGTAGCCCAAATTGATGAGTGTAAAAAAAAGAAATATTTGCAAACTAGAAACCCTCACAATATAATCTCTTAGCAAAATTTTAAAAATATAAAAACTTCCAATCCGCAAATGAGAAAAGGCTTGGTCACTGTTGATACTATTGATCATTTTAGTACCCAATCTTGGCACCCTTACCTGCCACCAGTAAATCCTGTGGTTGGAGAATCTTCCAAAAACTCATTCCTGGATATCCCAGGAACTTCCGTCAAAGCCAGACATTCAGTAAAAGCTAGTAGCAGGACTTTACTGTAGAAAGCGTTGTGGGGACAGAGGCGTTTCTAGGATCAGATGTTTAGGGGGCCCAAGCACCCGGAGAGCAGGAAAAGTTGAATTTGTGCAGGTCTGGTTCTCATCTAGAGTTGTTCTGATATCCTGATAATACATCACTGTGAATGCAGCTGTATGTAAAGCGGTGTGTACATGAATGACATACATATGTATATACTGTATGTGTCATCATTGTCATCATGCCACATTTATATATATATATATACACAAACATATATGTATATATATTTATATGTGTGTATATATATATATATATATATACATATATACATACATACATACATATATTTTATTGTATTTTATTAATATATAAATATATACAATATATATATGGAAATATATATACATATATGTACATACATACATCTATGCATGTATACATATATATATATATATAGATATATAAATATATATTTGTATATATGTGTGTATATATAAATATATTTTAATGTATGTATGTATATATATATAATATATATATATATATATATGTATATATATTCATGTATATATATATAGGGGGAGAGGGTAAAT
>JBAMIG010000009.1:24406027-24416519 GCA_037177335.1 Kiunga ballochi | reverse complement strand
CGTGAGAGAAATGGACGCTCCCACTGCATTCTTTTTTAATCTGGAGAAGTCAGTCTCTCAGGCCAAGCTGATGGTGTACCTCCGCCTTCCTGATGGTACTGTTACAACCGACCCAGCTGAGATGAGACGACTGTGTGAAACTGGGTGATCTGCTGAGGACTTCTGTTCCCCGTTTGTCTGAACTGTTGAACATTAGGTCTGAGAGACTGTTGTTCAGGCTGTTGGAGGAGGTCCGTGCATCATTACCGGGACCCCTTAGAGCATTTGCTGAGGATGGGGCTGTTCTGGACCAGTGGAAGAATGGTGTGGATTATCTCTTTCTCTCCCTGATTGTCTCTCCCTCCATTGGTCAGTGGCAGGATGAAGAGGACGCTTTGCTTTCCTTTCGGACACCTGGGTCAGGAAAGTTTGAGACTTTGGGAAAGACAGTGCTGTATCAGTTCTGCATGAAGGTCTCTAATCTCCGGTCTCTGGTGGGGGTGAAGGTGTAGAGATGGGTGAGGTCTTTGGCAGAGGTTCGTCCCCTGGGGGCTGTTGGCGGTCCCTGTACAAGTCCCCTATCGATAAACGAATGGGGGACCTCCAGTGGCGGGTTGTACATGGGGCCATAGCTACGAACGGTCTTGTCTTTTCTGCTCACTGCCTGGAACAGTCCATCGTCTGTTTACTCAGTGTTGTAGACTGACTGGGGCTTTTGGGCTGCTCAGAATCTGGTTTCAGGGACTGGGGGTATCGTTTTCCTTTAGTCTGTTTATTTATGGTCCACGCTATTCAGGAAAAACTAAGAATGTTCATGTGCTGCTTAATTTGCTCTCGGGTCAGGCTAAGCTAGCTATCTGGAAAACCAGGAAGAATCGTGTGAGGAGTGAGGGAACGGTGGATGTGGTGATGATGTTGAAAGGGATGAAGCTCGGCTCAAACCGGAGTTTGAGTTTTACAGACTCACTGACAGGGTTGTCACATTTGTGGAGATCTGGGGGGTGCAGGATGTGTTGTGTTCCGTCAGTGAGAATTGTCTGACTTTAAATTTCTGAGTTTGAGTTTGTTTTTGTGTCACTGACAATTGGTTTGTGTCTTGTTATCTGGTTTATAGGTTGTTCTTTTTTGTTGCTTTGATCTGACCATTTTTGACAGCTGTAGGTTATTTGTGGTTGTTTTAATAAATGTCTTTTAAAACTCAAACTCTCTCTCTCTCTCCCTCTCTCTCTCTGTCTCTCTCTCTCTGTCTCTCTGTGTGAGTTTGTGCAGATCAGTGTGTATTGCCATTGTGTGTAATTACCTCTGCTCTGACTGCATCATGGAGCTCTGGGGAAATACGATTAACCTCTGTTTTTTAGCCTCCCTGCAGGAGGAGGTGCTGGGAGATTAAAGCCATTGCTTTAGCCCAGTAAAGCTGGACTCTCTGCACTGGGTGCCAGCTGAAGTGTCTGCACCTCTGTCAAAAAGTCTCTGCAGAGCAGCAGCTTTGTAATATATATTTTATAAATGAGCCTGTCTTCTCCACCCAAACAACCGGTGTTTTCTGACAAATGACCTAATGCTACAGTCTGACGGGTCACATATGCCGTTATTCACCATGTGATACTGGTCTCCTGCATCCGGCTAAATACCAGAAAGCAGAAGATTACATTATAATTATTATACGAATAAATAGTAAATATACTGAATTTGTTTTCAGATTTTAATTTCAGATTTATACTAAAGCAGTTCCCAAAGTGAATTCATCTGCAAACACACACCTATCACACAACCCAACAAGGTGTGCTGAATCCAGACAGCATCAGCCAATAAGTCTGGTTCTCTGTCTGATCCGGGTTTAGCAGATGAGGCGTGGATGAAAGTACCATCGACATGAGGCGCTGTAACATTCACCACATTTATAAACACGTCCGCTGAACTTAGGCTCGTTGTTCCATCACTTCATTGATCCTGACCCTTTCCATTGCCACACATTCTTTATTGTAACACAAGTTGCCTGAATTGGTTAGGTTTTAAACACGTTGCCATGTTCCCTTTAAACCAGGGGTGTCAAGATCCGGTCCTCGAGGGCCGGTATCCAGCAAGTTTTGCTGTGTACCTGCACTAACACACCTGATGCAAATCAAGTAGATCCAACTGCTTCTTGTCAACCTATTAAGTAATTTCATTCAGCTGTGTCAGAGCATGGAGACAACAAAAACCTGCTCGATACCGGCCCTTGAGGACCTGAGTTTGACACCCCTGCTCTAAACCCTGGTGTTCCTGCAGTCCGCCTTTAGGACTGCCATCTACTGGATCAGAAGATTATAACACTAAACCAGATGTTTTACAGGTGTGAATGCCTGCAGGATGAAATAATTCAACTGTAATGCTCACAGAGACATAACTGATCATTAAATTAAATATTTGAAGTGATGAAAATTCAATTTGATTGACATGAAAACAATTATAAGTTGCTGAAATGCTGGATCTGGACATTGACCTCTTTAGCAGGCAAACAGCTGGAGTAGCCTGCAGCTCAATCAGAGACCTGAGGACAGGTGAGAGGTTATAGAGGGACAGGTGAGGGGTGTTAGAGGGACAGGTGAAGAGTGTTAGAGGGACAGGTGAGGGTGATTAGAGGGACAGATGAGGGGTTGTAGAGTGACAGGTGAAGGGTGTTAGAGGGACAGGTAAGGGGTGTTAGAGGGACAGGTAAGGGCTGTTAGAGGGACAGGTAAGGGCTGTTAGAGGGACAGGTGAGGAGTGTTAGAGGGTGTGGAGGTAAAAACCATGTTGAGAACCGTGCAGACTAGAAGAATGCAGGAATGAGTAGCGTCTGAAATACCTACAGGTGTAGCTGCAAGGAAAGAGAGCATCATGGTGATCAATGAAACATGCTGACGTGCGTGTAACATCAGCAAAGCTGTCAGAGTGAAGGAAAGACATGTTAATCTGCACATTATATGTTGGGAATGTGGTCGCTGCAGCAGCTGGGCGCTGGAATCCAGGTGCAGGCAGACGTCACCTGTCACCTATGTTGCTGGGAGGGTGATTACTCCCACTTAGGTGTGGACCCACGTGGCACCTCCCCACCCGTTCATTATGCAGCGTTATGACCTCTTAAGGCTGACGCTCATCTACAGGCAGAAGGTGTTGTTGATTACGCCTGTATTCTTTTTCATCCGACTACATAAGAGTGAGGTTCTGTACATCTCTTATGTACGACTCTAATCTTGTCATGTCCCTTTTGTGTTAATCTCACCACTTGGTTTGGTGCTAAGGGACTGAGCGGCCTGCTGGACATGTCCTGCCGTTTTTGAGATCTGTGCTTTTTTGTGAGTTGAGCTTTGATAGAAGTCGTTATTTTGGTTGCTGGTTTGAACAGTTTTTTACAGGAAGGGTTGATGGTGTTGGTCTTGATAACAGTGTCTGTGCTGGTGAGCTGAGAGTGTTGTCTCGTGGTGTGTTCCTTTGGTTTAAGTAGAAATCAGTCCCATTACTGATGTTTCTTTTAGCACTCCCAACAGCTCTTTTACTGAGGAAACTCAGGGCAACATGTTCAAACTCCCAGGATGCAACAAAGTAATGAAAGCTCTGGGTTCCATTGTCGGAGTACAGCTTGTGGGGAATCCCATGTACTGAGAAGTGGCGGTTTTTTTTAATCACTGTGGCTGAAAAGTTTTGCAGTTTGTCTATTTCAAACCATCCGGAAAAAGAATCCACGAGCGTGAGGTAGTGGTGGTTGTTCCACTGGAAAATGTCTATGTCTCAAAACACACTGTCTCTTGCTCTCCTTTTTGTAGACCTCACGTCTGGATGTCCTTTGTGAGGTTCTTCTAGGTAGCTCTCATGTAGTGATGCTGTTACCTTTCATGATAATGTTGTCAGGTTCATCATGAAAACTGTAGAATGGTTTAATCTCTGTGGGTACACTACTCACTCGTCTTGCCCCCCCCTGCTGGACATAACGTGTAGGTATCTGCAGAGTAGCATCTTTTGAGGTGTGTTCTGAAAGCTCTTCTAAGCGTCTTGGTGAAATGAGCTGCAGTGACATTACCTCAAAGTTCTCCTCTTTGAGAGGTTGAGTGTTCCGGTTTGGTGTGTGTGAGAGAGTGTGTCCGCGATGTAAAGGTGTTTGCTTTTCTTGTAGGTGAGGATCAGGAAACTTCTGTAGCTTTAGCATCATGCGCTGTAGCCTTGCTGTGACTGTGTGAAAAGGCTTGTTTTGGATTGTGACCAAAGGCAGGAAATCTGGTTTTCCATAGATGTAGAACTTGTATGCAAAAACAACTGCTAGTAACTTCTTCTCATCTGAGCGTATCTCCTCTCTGTTTGAGTTAAAGTCTGTGACACAAAGGCAACAAGTTTGCTGTCCTGGAGGCAGGCAGCATCTATGCTGTGAGGCGTCACATGTGAGAGCCATTGTCTTTTGCATGTCATAGTGTTTGAGTACAGCTGGGCTATGCAGGCTGCTATGCAGGCTGCTAACACAGGCTGTGAGTTTGGTGAAAGCATTCTGCTGGTGTTGTGTCCAGCTCCACACCACGTCGTGTGAAGCAGCCGATGCAGTTTGGGATGAACTTTCAGTTTATCATTCCTTGGAAACGTTGGAGAGAGGTCTTATCCTCTGGTGATGACATGTCATCGATTGCAGCAATCTTGGTTGGATCTGCTTTAATGCCTTCATCAGTGAAAGTGTGTCCCACATAACTCACCTCTTTGAGCCTAAACGTACACTTTTTAAGATTCAGTCTGAGTTTTACTTGTCTGGCACGCTCAACACTTTTCTCAGGTTTCTGTCATGCTCCTCTATTCCTTTTCCTCCCACCAATATGTCATCCACAATCTCTGCACAAATGCAAACATCTGTTCTATGGCTCTCTGGAAAACCTCAGAGGCAGCATTGATACCAAAGCGCATCCTTTGGAATTTGAATCTGCCAAAAGGTGTTGCAAATGTGGTGAGGAGAGATGAAGCGTGATCCAGTTTGATCTGCCAGAAGGAGCTCTCTGTGTCCAGAACAGAGAAAACGGTTGCTCCTGGGTTCCTCAACAGTGCGCATGGATAGGGGGGGGTCGCATTAGCACCTTGTTTAAATCGTTGGATCAATGCAGATATGAACATCATCTATGTGTTTTTTATGTTGGACATCGATTCTGTGGGCTCTACCCCCGCTTTAATCACTCCTAAATTGAGCATCCTCTGCAGTTACTTCTCTACATTTTCCTGCATGGAAACAGGATGCGTCTTGGACGGTTGACCACTGACGAGACATCAGGAATGAGTTTTATTGAGTAGATCACAGGAAAATCACCAAGTTCATCTTTGAAGAGGTCTGCATAATCATTAAACTCTTTCTGTGTAAATGTCTGATCATGATCAGAGTCAATGTGGAAAGTCTCCAAACTGGTTTCACACTGTCGTTTAACTCTAGAATGGATTCCACTCTGTGGTTTACAACCTGAAATTGTAGATCATATGTTCACTCTGATAGTTTGCACCTTGGAATTATTGTGCCAATGGACTTCATTTTTGTTCCTCCAAAAGGAACAAGATTTACCTGCTTGTTTGTGCAGCTTTTCTTTGTCGTAGATCAAATATCATTCCACAATCTAGCAGAGTAGAGAAACCAAAATAAATTAACTGTCTAATTCTATATCTTTTTTAAATCTTTGTAAAAAGATCTTTGTTGGGTAAAACCAATGAATTCTTTTAAAAGACTCTTTTTTTTTTTTTTTTTTTTTTTAAAGAAAAGTTAATATTTTGCTGGTAAATTCCAAATCTTCTTCTTATGATGATTGATTGATTTTTGTTCCAGTAGGAAACCACATACAGAACAGTTGCTATGTCTTCCTGAAATAAGCAGCATCCGATTTGGCCAATGTCGTGTTTGGTCGGGTCAAAGGTCACAGTGGTAGACTCCTTGATATGTCATCAAAGACTCGTCAGGATTAAATCATTGATGAACCAGGATTATGTTGTGAGAAAACCAAGGGGGTAAAGTAAGGATTTGTTTTTGTACCTGATATCTTTATTTATCCATATGTAGTATCTGTGTGGGGAGAAAAAAAGCATCTGTTTGTAGAAATAAAATCATTTTGAGGTGATTTTTTTTCAATATAATAATTACAGAGTAAAAGCTCCCAATTTAAAAAAAAAAGTGATAATATAGAAACTCCATAAAACCCTTCCTTGTATTGATGATGATTGATGTACAGCAGCTTTAGAGACATCTACAGAACCAGATTATTGTCCAGTACAGCTCTGAGTCACCAAAATAAAAGCATAATAAACCTTCAACTTGTATTTTAGACCCATCCCAAATAGATTATTCAAGGGAGGATTTTCCTTATTTAATACATCTGCTCATCTGAAAGACCCCAACCTCGCCGCCTCTGCCCTCCCAGGGTCACCCAGCGGCAGGTGGATCATCGGCTCCTGAGAGCGTTACCGCAGGCTTCACTCACCCCGGACACCCAGGATTGGGTTGGTGAACGCAAGTTCCCTGTCAAACAAAACACATGAAGGATTTCTTCAGCTTGTGTTCTCTGGATTTCCTCTGTGTGACAGAGACTTGGATCAGTGCCGGTGAGTCCAGTGCTTTTGCCGAGCTATTACCTGCTGACTGTTCTTATTTTAACTCCCCGCGGACATCGGGTCGTGGAGGAGGAACAGCAGTAGTTTTTAAAACTGTTTAATGTAAGCAGCGCACTGTTTCATTCTAACTTTCCAGCTTTGACCCGGTGCTGTGCGCTCTCATATATAGACCACCCAAATACAATAAGGACTTTGTTTGTATGACCGTGCTATTATTCTTGGTGATTTTAATATTCACGTGTGTTGTCCTGATAGGTCATTGGTGAAGGACTTTTTGAACCTTATTGACTTGTTTAACATGGTCCAGTGTGTTTCTGGTTCCACACACTGCTTTCATTTCTTTGGCAAAACGTTCCTTCCTCCCTCATAGGTTACCCAGCAGTCTTTGCGATTTCTTGTTTCACACCCAACAGTATTTGTAATAAATTACTTTTTAAGAACCTATTGGCTTATCTCCACTTGTATGATTGTCAGGTTGCACCCCTTCCGGGGATGTAACACACACCAACATGTGTCATGATCTCAGCTCTGCCTGAGCTAATCAGGTGATTCAGTTCACCTGTGACTGATTGACGGCTTCTCTGTTTCTGCCGCTGGTCCTGCCTTACCAGGCAATCACATTCATTCATTCCACCTGCCGTCATCAGTTTTCCTCTGAGCTTCCCCAGTACTTATACTCACTTCATCCTCCTTTTCCCTGCCAGATTGTCAGCCTTCTTGTTGAAATCCAGCGTTATTAGTCTTGTCTCACCATTTGCCGACCCACTCTCTGTCCACGGATTTACCTCTCTCGCCTTGCCCTCATTGGATTCCTCTCGCCTGTCTTGGACCTCTTGGAAATTGACCCACGCCTTGCCTCTGCACCCTGAGAAACCCCCCAGCCCTGATAAGTACCTGATGCTCCCATATTATGACCATTGCCTGACCAGTGACCTTGCCCTTGGATTGTGGATTTCCCTGCCCCTCTACTCCTTCCAGGAATTTAAGGACCCCTTGGACTTTTCCAGTTTAAAAAAACTGAATCTGTTTATACTACTCCTGGTTGTTGAATTTCCGGGTCCTCACAGCAACCCTCCATTACAACATGGCCACACAGTGGACCTTGTTCGTTCTTATGGTTTGTCAAATTTAACTTGGGGATCTGCAAGGATGTAATTTCTGATCATATGCCCGTTGTGTTTGATGTTGCTTTCTCTTGTACTGATTTGAAATCTAGCGCTCCTGCTCAGTGTCGTAGGATTTTTAACTCTCTAACTGCTAGACAGTTTTCAGAGGCTTTTAACCAGTCCTCTGCTTTCCCTGTCTCTGGTAACACAGAGGAGCTCTGCTCCTGGTTCAACTCCTCCTGTCATACCATACTGGACTCTGTGGCTCCATTACAAACTATGAAGCCTAGGGCTAAAAACTGAACCCTGGTTCAATGAGGACACTCGAGCTGCCAGACGAGAGTGCCGCAAAGCTGAGAAGTGGAAGAAGAACAAGCTGCAGGTTTTCCTACTCATCTTAAAGTACTGTTGGCACCATTATCAGACCACTGTAAAAGAGTCCAAAAGAAAATACCTGGCAAACCTCATTGAATCTAATCGCCATAACCCACATGTATTCAACACTATTGACACTGTTCTTAATGCCCCACAACATGTCAGCTTGGAGACATCTTTTGAGACTTGCAGCAGCTTCCTCCACATTTTTATTGATAAGGTTGCTACTGCGGTACTCATCTCTGCTCCTGCATCTGACCCCTGTGTCTCTGTTCCTTGTTCTGCAGCTTTTGAATGGTTTGAACTGGTGTCCTTATCAGACTTGTAAGCCCCTATTGGTCATACTAGGCCATCAGGCCCTCCTCGTAATGTTGTCCCTCCTAGCTTTCTGAAAAAAGTACTTCCTAGTGTTGGATAGACCATTTTGGCTATTATAAACAGCAGTTTGTCATCTGGAATTGTTCCATCAAGCTTCAAACATGCTGTGGTCCTGTCCTTACTTAAGCCTGGGCTTGATAGCAGCATCCTGGCTAACTACAGGCCAATTTCGAAGCTGCCTTTTATATCCAAAATTTTAGAAAAAGTGGTTCATACTCCACTCAAGTGGTTTTTCGAGGAAAATAATGTTCTGGAAGTGTTTCAGTCTGGTTTTAAAATGCTACAAAGCACCGAGTCAGCTTTGATTAAAGTATTTAAATGGACTCATACTTATAGCGCTTTTCCAGTCTTATTGACCACTCAAAGCGCTTTACACTATACAGTACAGTCACATTCACCCATTCAAACACCCTGATAGGTACATTGGGGGGAAGGTTGGGGTTCAGTGTCTTGCCCAAAGACACTTCAGCATGTAGTCAGGGGAAGCCTGGAATTGAACCCCCAACCTTGAAAGGCAACTGCTCTTCCACCTGAGCTACAGCTGCCATTTAATAACATACTTTTAGCTAATGACTCTGGTGAACACATCGTCCTTATTTTGCTGGACAGTTTTTGATACTGTGGACCAGAATACTTTAGTGGCTCGGTTACACCACTAATATCTGTGGTACTGCATTGGAGTGGTTTAGGTCATCTGTCTTACATCTTGCATGAGTGTGAGCTTTGGTCATTCTGAATCCCGCTCTGCTCCACTTCCATATGGGGTTCCACAGGGGTCCATTTTAGGGCCTTTATTATTTTCTTTGTATTCAATTCCTCTGGGACCAATCCTGAGAAGGCATGGTATCTCATGTCACTTTTACACTGATGATAAAAATGCCTTCTCTCTGGCACCTCTTTTAGCATGCTTGGAAGACGTAAAAGCCTGGCTGGCCCTAATGTGGCATAGTAAGGAATGTTGACAACGCCAGACTGGGGGAGGGTCTCGTCCCCCAGTCACACAGGTACAAATAAATGCACGTAAAAGCAGACAGATTCAAATATGTTAAAAGCAATTTTATTGTAACACTAATTAAAACAATTGTATAAAATATTTCCCCCTTGTGTAATGGTTAAAAGTACCTCATAACTGGTTCTTTGGGTGGAATCGAACAAAAGAAAACATGCAAAACAAAACATTGCAAATCAACTCTAAATAACCCAAAAACCACTAGAACTGGGTGGAATTCCTGTTCCTGTTCCAGCTCCAGCTGGCAACCCCTTCCACAAGCAAGAAAATATATATATATATATATATATATATATATATAGAGAGAGAGAGAGAACTCCCTGTTACTTCCACTCATGCCAGTACAGGTTGTCAATTCGAATGGGGACAAAACAGCAGCGTCCTTGGGGCCGTCTGTTCGCACCTTGTTTTACCTAAAAAAAAAAATGTACAGAAGCCAGTTAGCCTGATGATTGACTGGTTACCTCCTAAGGTGGATGCTACCTTACCAGATAGCTGTTCTACAGGAGAAAGAGGCCAGGGGCGCCACGTAGGACTGAGCCGCCCAAACACAGCTCTAGCTGAAAACTGGGGTCACACGTTCCCCACACACACCAGAGGGTGAGGCTACGCTGCTCCGGGTGAGACACCAACCGGCACACTGCAGAGAAGACTTCAGGCGTTATACAGTATGGACCACAGCCCCAACTGGCAAGGACAAGATGGCAATACTTACAGGGTTAGTGGTCAGCCACACTGCCTGCAGCAGAAAAGCAAACACATACTGAGGGAGAACACCTGCCCAGATAGAAAGGCACTAGCTCCGCCCAGCAATCAGGGCCAAATGCACCACACCCTGGGGATGTGAGAGAGTCAGGAAGAATCTCCCTCCACCACACTAAACTTTTTATACCTCAATGAAAACAAAACTGAAGTGATGGTTTTTGGTCCCAGTGGCATCACTGAATCCCCTTCTTTTAATTTGAGCCCCTTGGCTTTTTAAAGCCGTTTGTCAAACCCAGGTTTTGAGATGAACAGTGATTTTAAATCAGATCAACAGATTAATTCTGTAGTAAATCCAGTTTTT
>JBAMIG010000009.1:24354672-24369243 GCA_037177335.1 Kiunga ballochi | reverse complement strand
TGCTAACCACTACACCACTGTGCTAACCACCATGCTAACCACTGTGCTAACCACTACACCACCATGCTAACCACCATGCTAACCACCGTGCTAATCATTACACCACCATGCTAACCACCGTACTAACCACTACACCACCATGCTAACCACCGTGCTAATCACTACACCACCATGCTAACCACCGTGCTAATCACTACACCACAATGCTAACCACCGTGCTGCCCCAAGTAACAAACTAGCTAACCCTTTAAGCTTGTTCTGTGTTCTTCCTCCTTAGTTTAGTTTCAGGAACTATAGTGTCTCATTATTTATGCAGGTTTATTTTAAGTCCTTATGTTCTGCAGACATCATTACCGACACTACGACGTACACACAGTGACACACACACACACACACACACACACACAAAGACACACACATGCAGGAGCCTGGGACGGTGGTAAAATCAGGGTGAATAGTGAAAAGCATCTATTTATCCCACTCCCTCAGGTTTCCTGGGACGCTCACTGATAGGAACAATGATCGGTTTAACTCCAGCCACTGACCTGCCTTACACACACACACACAAACACACACACACACACAGTCTGACATGTAAACACAGTCACAGTTGATTAACACACACACACTCTGACCAGAAACACTTTCCAGTTGAGGAAAAAGTCATTACCTGTAAGTGAAAATAAACAGCACAGTGTGAAATGTGGTGTTTGTACCATTTATGTAGAAAAGCCTTAGAAATATCATGAAACGTGGTTTGTGTTATTTATGAACATGTTATTTATTGTTGTAATGACAGTAAAAGATGGCAGGTTGACTCCTCTTCACTGTACACAGTATAGAATGACAGATATACCTACAAAAACACTCATCTGTTATTAATAATTAATGTCTTAAAGCAGCACCAGTGTGCTGTTATATTAATGTATTTCATACATTTCCTTGAACAACTAAATAATGAAGATGAGTACTGTCTTGTCGCGCGCACAGCGTGATGTGTAACAGTTACTGACATCTAGTGGTGAGTTTGGATATTGCAGCCATCTCAGACATCAGAGGCTGTGAACTCTTTATCTGTGACTTGTGGCTGTAAAATACAGCTTCTGTACATTTCCTTATTGATTCTGTGACGAGTTAAGTTCCCGCACAGTCTGAAGGCAGAAGCTGCTTTTCTCCTTCATCCAGAGAAAACTTTTGTATTATTTGCCATTTATTGATTGAAACTGGAGACTGTGGAATTAATTTAATTCTTTATCGTGCTTTATCTCATTTTCTTTGTGTTTCTCTGTTTTCCATGGTCTCAATGCTCTTTTCCTCTGCTTTCCCCATGTTCCCACCCTTCCCCTTGCTTTCTAACCTTCCCTCTTTGATTTCTCTCTTTCTTTCGGTCCCTTCCCCCAGTTTTCCCATCTCTGTGCTCCATCAGAGGCACCACAAAGCCCACTGCTGTCTTAGCAACCACCACGCCACCGCCTCTGCTCGGGCAACGGGCCGTCGTCAGGGCTTCTGACCTCTGACCCCATCACAGCTGCTCAGCTGTGGCATGTCCCACAATCCTTTGCTCTGTGCTCGTTCCCGTGACCAGCGGGTCACACACGGGGGTCTGGAGAGAATAAAACGAGCTTACATTCACTTTGTCTCAACTGCATTTCTTTGAAAGAAAATAGGAGGAGGAGAAAAAATCAGATAAAGCAAAGAAGAATAAAATAGGAACATGGAGGAGATGGAAAGGATGAGACTAAACGAAGAGGAAGTTATAGGAATGATGAAGAAAAAACTGTGCAAAAAGAGACTATGATCTGCAATAAACCAAACAAAGGAGGAGGAAAAACCAGGAGACAAGTGTTGAAAAGAGATATGACTTCTGATGTGCTGGAGAAGTGATGCAGAAGGGTTTCTAGTCCTCCTGAGGATGAGCTCAGCTCCTATGTTATCAGGTTCCTGCTCAGCAAACACAACTCATCCACAAAAACATCCATTTCAACCCCAGAAGCTGGCAGAGAAGGGCTGGACCAACCCAAAGGGAGGCCATTTACAGATATTTAACAATATGCAGCGTTTCCTGTAAAATGTTTAGCTTTAAAAAGCAAAACAGTGTGATTATAATGCTGCAGATCTGCTCCATAGTCAGGTTTATGCTACGCCCAACTGCTGAGGCATCTGCAAACACAAGTACAGGTTAGCACTGTCAGGTTGCTGGTTTGAGTCTGCATCCAGGCCTTGTGAGCAAGAATGTCTCCCTGTGTTGGTCCTGTGAAGGACAGGGGACCTGTCCAGGTGTCCCTGCCTCTCACCTGCTCGTCACTGGGATAGGCTCCAGCTTCTCAGAGACTATGACCGGCATCATAAAGAAAGTGAATGACTGTGATGCTCCCTTTTGACTTCTTCCAGGGTCAGTAATTACATCCAGTACACACACCTTCCTCCTCCTCATCTTCCTCTTTCAGGTCATTATTTGATGTGTTTCTCTGAGATGCTGATATCCTGCCCATCGTCTGGCTTCATTAGGAAGCAACATGAGGACAGCTGCATCTTATTTCACAAGTCGTTTCAGAAGAACCACTTCCTGCTTGTTTGCGCCCTGTGATTGGTCAGGTGGGGCAGGTAAGTTAGAGGCACACCTCAGCAGTACAGCCTGAAAACTGTCAAGATATTAGTTTGCTTGGTTTAAGTAGAAGATAAGGACATATTTGATGAGGCATTGTGTGTGTGTGTGTGTGTGTGTGTGTGCGCGCGCTGGTTCCAGGTGCTGTCCTCAGTGTAACCTGAGCGGATCTTTATTAATAAATAATGCATGTGAGCCAGTCGGCTTATGAAGCAGGTACCTCCGGCTCGTTCCACCATTGTTGCGCTGCAACAGACTCACACATTAACACACAAACAGACACACAGGGCATGTTGTCAGAGCACTGAAGTCCCGGAGGCAGAGATTATCCCTGTTTCTGAGCGTTCAGGAAGATCTGGTCCAGTCGTGCGGAGTGACCTCAGCCATCATGAATCCTGAATAGTAAGTGTTTGTCTCTGTGTGTTGTGTGTGTCTGTGCAGAGATGTTCAGCTCAGCGCACACACAACATGATCATGATGTGTTTGTTAAACACTAGCTGCAGATATGGAAAGTTAGGAGAGCATTTGTGACAGGAACGTCCTTCATTTCTTTCTAAGCCATTTTGTTGATATAATAAAAATGCTGCCATCATGTTTTATTCCAGTTTTACACGTTTCCATCTCAAACAGGAAGATGCCACTTCATTCTGTTTGTACGACAAAGGATCTGATCAGAAACCGTGTTGATGGTAAGGTGTAGGAGGATCACCAGGCCGCAGGGGCTGATGGGTATTGTAGTGCTGAGAGCTAGCTTAAAAAAAAACAAGAGAAAAATACAAATATGTCCAACAAACCAACAGAACACGTGTTCTTTGCAGCTTCTGAACAGCCGGCTGTGGTTGTAGAGCAGGTTTTTAATGACTTTGTGGAAATAAACCTGGCTGAGACATCTCCAGCAGCTAGTTTGGGTTTGTAGCAGCAAAACTAAGTGTTTCATATTTCACTACTGGAATATTTTATTCCCGTTATCTCAACCATTTGTGGAAAACAGACACTGATTCTTGTTTTTATTGTCCAAAGGAAAAGAAAAGCATCAAAGAAATGTCCTTTTTTTTAGTGTAAATGGTTAAGAAGAAGAAATAGCCTGATTATTGCAGCTGCAGTTTATTTCCATTTTTATCACTGTTTGTATCTTTAGAAAAACTGCATTCATGCTATTTTAAAACACCCCCCATACTGCTTTAAGTTTTAAAATCGTTGACCTTTGTTGTTTTTTTAAGTCAATCCCCAGTGAAGCCATTATAGCAGTTATTTTTATGCTGGTTCCAGGGCTGTACGGCTTAATTTTTTTTCTCTTGGAAAGATTTGTTTTCCATATGTTCTGTTATAGTGCAACGAAAAAGCTGTTTTCCATCAGATTTAAAATAAACACAAGTATAAGCAGGAACACAGAGGGGCAGGGTTAGATTCCCAGCGTTTTAACGTGACATTGTTGGCTAACAAACCAGAGATGCTAACATGCTAAGAAGGAACATGGATAATGTAGTGTAATGGTGTCTCATTAGAGCATGGCTACAGGAATTTATCCCAGACCATCATGTGCATATGATGGGACCAGACACATCACATTTTCACATCATGTATAAGAAAGGACCCTGATGCGGGACATTGAGCAGCTAGCATGCGGGACATTGAGCAGCTAGCATGCGGGACATTGAGCAGATAGCAGCTAGGTTTCCAGATCAGGACCTTCTGGTTCTGTTCTAGGGTCTGATCCAGAGTTAATGGAGTGATTATCCAGAGAAAAATGCTGAACAAGCTCCTGAAAAAGATGGATAATGCTTCACATCTTTTCATCAACATGATGAGGAAAGAGCAGTGTGTTCAATCAGAGGCTTCTTCTCCACCATTAAAGTTAAACAACCTAAATGTCTTGCCCCACCAAAAGTAAAACTATTAGACTTTAAGTCATTTATTTCTACATTTAGGCATTCCCGGTTTCCGTTTACTTTAAATCAAGTCTGCTTTTCTGTGACTGTGTATTAAAACCCAACGCTAAGCACTCACAGACCCTTGCAGGACTGCTCAGTGTTTCCCACATATTTAGATCATTTGACCTGCTTGATTTCAGTGAGACTTTGATACTTCTGGGTCATTTCACTCAGGAATCTCCAAAGCAGAGAAGTGTTTGAGCAGACCCCCTGCAGGCAGCCACACTTCCCCTGATTCACAGCCGTCACAAGGAGGCCTGTGTTTAAACGTTCCCATCCATGTTTCACTTCTAATACATTCCTCTCATATTATTTCTCTGTGGGTGTAAACGTCCGGAAGCCTAAATAACCCTCGCATCACTTTTAGTTTGACTCCTTTCTGTCTTTTCAGTGATTACCTCTTCAAGCTTCTTCTCATTGGAGACTCTGGGGTTGGAAAGTCCTGTCTGCTGCTGCGCTTTGCGGTAGGGATAGAGATAAAACCCTCCACAAAAGGCTCCCTAACAGGCTGCTTTCTAACATGAACTGTTTGCTGCTTGCTGCAGGACGACACCTACACTGAGAGCTACATCTCCACCATCGGAGTTGACTTCAAGATCAGGACCATCGACATGGACGGGAAGACGGTGAAGCTGCAGATTGTAAGAGTTATCCCTGCTGTGTTGTCTGTGAAAGCAGAGAAGCTGATGCTGATGCAGCGTTTTATCTGTGTGAACGGCCACAGTGGGACACCGCGGGTCAGGAAAGGTTTCGAACCATCACCTCCAGCTACTACAGAGGAGCTCATGGTATCATTATTGTGTATGATGTCACGGAGCAGGTCAGAGCGCTTGTTTTTCATCATCATAAAAGGAGAGGGTTTGAAGATTAATAGAGACCCCCCTGCCCACTTCCTCCCTCCCAGGAGTCCTTTAACAACGTGAAGCAGTGGCTGGATGAGGTAGATCGCTACGCCTGTGAGAACGTCTCCAGGCTGCTGGTGGGAAACAAGTCAGACCTCATTAGTAAGAAAGTGGTGGATGCAGCCACAGCTCAGGTAAGAGAAAAAAAAAACAGATATGATTTGTTATTACATGTAAAACCCTCTGGTTTCCTCCTCATCCTCAGGATCTGGCCTCGTCTTTAAAGATCCCCTTCATGGAGACGAGCGCTAAGAGCTCTGATAATGTAGAGAGGGCTTTCCTTACCATGGCCTCTGAGATCCATAAGCGTCTGGCCAGTGAGGGAGGGGGTATCCAGGGAGATGCTGCAGATGCCAGGGCCCAGAGCACCAAGATCAACAGCGCCCCTCTGTGGCTGGGAGGGGACAAACAGACGCCAGAGGCCAGTAACTGCTGCTGAGACCACTTCAGGGTCACGTTCTTTTGTGTCTTTCACACACATATTGTTCTGTTTTTGATGCGTTTACTGTTTAAAAGTATGTTGACTTTTTAATATTTAAGCTCAACTACAAACTGTTTTTGAGCTTTGGATGTTTATTTTAGCATTTATAGTTTATTAAAAAGATAAAAAGACGAAACATTCAGGACAACAAAAACTGCATATTTTAAAAAAAAGAAACAGTAAACAATGAAATCAGACATCTAAAAGAATATGTCTTGTAGAAAACTAAGATGTGAGAGTTTAAGATGCTCTTGTTAAATAAATCATTTTTATCTAAACTATCAGTCACTTACCTTAATTTTCCCCTGAAATAATTATCTTTTAATCTTTGTTGTGTTTCACTTGTTTGTTTATGTCAATAAAGATTTATTTTGAGACTTTGAAAAGTGTCCATAACGTGAACAAATCTTAGTAAGTTAAAAGGAAATCTCCCTGATAGTAACAATATATTACAACAAACCAGTGCACAGATTTAACAGGATTGGTTTTCAAATAAGTTGTTTTTACTAAAAGTTTACACAAATTATTGATGTCTGGATCAAACTGAAGTAGCAATAAAGATGAACAACTGTTATGTTTGTGCCTCTTTTGTCCAGTAATAATGAAAAGATTAAAGAATAAAATTAAAAGAATAAAAAAAATTTTCGGGTTAACAGGTAAATAAATACATATTATTGACTAATAAATGAATTAATAGACTTATAATGCCGTTGCTGTGAGAATCATTTCACTGTGTTGCCACTAGATGTCAGTAAAGCTCTGTGTAGCAAACATTGTGGCTCCACAGAGATGATGTGAAAGTGAGAAGCAGGGTGACTGGTACAGGTGCATCCCTGCTCCAACACACCTGGATAAAATCCATGTAATAAAAGCCAGGTGGGTGGGAACAGGTTTGAAGCTCTGCAGGACATTTGGTGAGTGTTTTGTGAACACCTTCATGTTTGTATGAATGTTTTCTCACTTTGTACACAGTTTTTTTTAAGTTAATTCCATTATTGTTTCAATATCAAAAAGCATTTCAGTCAGATTTTTTTTAAACTCTGACTTTATTTTTTTTTATTATGTGAATTTTTTCCATTTGATTCTTTCAAATGTAGTTAGCTTTTATCTTCCTGTCCGCGGGTATCGTTTAAAGAATATAAACAAAAACCTTATAAAAAAAAAAAAAAAGAACTAGCATTTTTAGTGATTTTATGGACGCCAAATTAACAAGTGTACGATGAAATAGTCACATTAGATACAATTCTGTAACGCTTGTGATGAAGAAAAAACTACAAGTTCCAGTTTTACCCTGGGTATACGTCACCGGAAATGTAGGTTAACTATAAAATCACTTCCGCATCGTTTCCGGGTCCTTTCCTGTCTACGGCCTTTTGGAAGATGGCGGTGCAAATCTCCAAGAAGAGGAAGGTTAGCGGTCTTTTATCCTCGTTTTACTCTCACAGTCAGTGGGTTTCTGTACAAATGGGGCCACGCTGGTTGGGATTGAAGCGTTTCATGCCCGTCCCGATGTCTCTTAAGTCTGGCTGCCTTTGGTTTGAACAGGATTAATCCAGATTCTGACGGTGCTGCATCCTCCTCATTTAGCTAGCTAACATGGCTCTGCTTACCGGGCTGGGAAAGACTTTACAGACACGCTTTAGATAATTTAATCATTAAATATGTTTAAAGCAACTAAAAAAGTTTTAACAACTTGGCTCTTTTTAGCTTGTTTACATAAAGAACAGCGGGTCTTCTAATGTAAACGAGTCTTTAACTGCATAGTCAGACATATGAATTAATATTGGATCTATAAAATGTATAATAGTTATTCTTACCGATGTATCTAATGACACAAAACAGTGTTGATGGCATCAGATTTAAGAAGTATGTACTGTGTAGGCCTGTTTAGCTGTTATATGATTACTAAACATTAATGTGAGTTTACATTGCAAAAAACTTGAATTTATTCAGTTTATATTAACTGTTGCTACAGTGGCAACTTTCTGCTTTCTTGTATTGTTTTCCATCATAACAGCCTCTAAATTGGCTTCTTGTCATGTTTGCTAGACTAAAATATATTAAATAATGTGACTTTTAGGGCAACATTTTAAGAATAAATGTACAGGTGTGTAGTTGTGGAAAACCTACTTTTGTTTTTTAACCATAGTTTGTCGCAGACGGTATCTTCAAGGCCGAGCTGAACGAGTTTCTGACTCGTGAGCTGGCTGAGGATGGCTACTCAGGTGTGGAGGTGCGTGTGACCCCAACCAGAACGGAGATCATCATCCTGGCCACAAGGTATGAAGAGCGGATACAACCAGTGGGTTGCCATGTTGAGGGAAATGTTTACGCAGTAATGTTTGGGTTCGATGTGCCGTAATGTAGCTCTAAGCCATTTTACTCACATATACTTCCTCCATCAGAAGGATGATGCAGGTATGAACCCTTAAGGCACCTGTTTCACCTGATCATAACGTCCAAACCGTGTAACCTATTCTAACAGTTTATAAAAGCAGCAGAAGAATGAACCTCTCTACCCATCATGGTAGAATACGGGACCCCCACACTGTGACCATTCAATTGAAGCAGCTTATGTGGACCACAGTAGGTAGTGGATGGTGCTCTGACTATAAAGGGCCTGCTCTGCAGAGGTGGCCATGGTTCCTGAGGGACCATGAGAGTTCCTGGTGGATGCTAGTGGAGTCCATGTTGGTGTCCTGAGTGGAGTTACTGGTGTGGCAGGAAAGCAGGCTGTGCCTCATGAAGTCCAGTCTTAATGCTTCATTGATCAGAACGCATTGATTAAATCAGTTATCATTGCCACAGCTGTACTACCTTCATGTGAGAAGTGCAGCAAGTTTCCTTTAAGTCAAACCTTTGCATGACAGTCTGCCTTTACATCCACGCCAGGTGAACCTGTTTCTAGTGAGGCATGATCAAAACATGGAGGAAGAACAGGTGCTGTGACTGGTATCTGCCTGTGGCTGCAGTTTGATTTAGCGTGTTTTATCCTACTTTTAGGACCCAGAACGTTCTGGGAGAGAAGGGCCGTCGAATCAGAGAGCTGACCGCTGTGGTCCAGAAGAGGTTTGGCTTCCCTGAGGGCAGCGTGGAGGTAAGACGACTGGAAATGGTTCTGCTAAATCAATTTGTTGTGGGAAAACTGGTAAATGGTTTTTTTGAGGTCTCATAAAGAACGGGTAAAAATCAGAAGAATGAATCCACACCAGGAATCAGTCGTAGAGCAGGGATCACACACACATCAGTGTCATGTTTCTGTGCTGCAGCACACCTGAGCCCAGTGAAATGGATCTGCACAGCTGGTTAGGTGGTGCACAAGTCTGTTAATGTTCCTTTCAGTTAAATCAGGCGTGTTTGCAACCGGGACGGTTCTGATCGCTGCAGGATACGGGCCTCTAGCACCCATCAGAGATCCCTCTGAGTTACCTCCATGCTGTAGAGACTGCTTTCTGGTTTCTCCATCGGTCTTGTTGAATTTCCACCTGCCTTTGTTATGCTGCCTAACAAATTCTGATTCAGACCAAAGAAGTGGATTCAATCCACTACAGAACAAAGTGCTTCAGTGCTCGGTACCGTGTGTAAACATGACCCGAGTCGAGGGTTGTGAACGCACCACAAGGCTTTGCTCATTGACTTCCCATCACACATTTCATTTAAAGCTAAGGCTGCCAGGACCCAATGTCCAGACAGAACCTGATCCTGCAGGGTTCTGGTTCAGATTCTGTGGTTCTCTGGTTCTGCAGATCTGGAGGGATTTGTATGAGGACAGTTTCTTCTTCTTCATATTTTCTCTAAAATCTGAAACGGGACCAGCAGGGATTTGTGGAGGAACCAGGATGTGTTCCTGCTATGGGTTTGGCTCTTCATGTGGAGCAACAGGAACTATATGTGACCCGTTTCTCTTTGTTTTTTTTTTAGCTGTATGCTGAGAAAGTTGCCACTCGAGGTCTGTGTGCCATCGCTCAGGCAGAGTCTCTGCGCTACAAGCTACTGGGAGGCCTGGCTGTACGGAGGTGAGCTGATCTCCCTCCTCTCTGCTTTAGAGGGAATTTAATCTGATCCAGGGGGGGTGGAGGGCACAGCACAGGGTGATGTGTTCACTGCCCAGTCCCTTCAGTGATGACACGATGACGAGTCGGAACTGGTCTCAGTCTGGTTCTGATGCTTCCTGGTTCAGGATTACGTTCTGTGGTTCTGCTCCGGCTCATCAGGGCAGCGAGTCCTTTTCGCTTGAAGACATTGAGGCATTTGTCTGAGAAGGGTTGAGCAGCAGAGCTAAATATCCAGACCAGCAGAAAGAAAGTGGGTGCAAGTGGTTCCGTTAACCCGGCTCTTTTTCCAGAGCATGCTATGGTGTTCTGAGGTTCATCATGGAGAGCGGCGCTAAGGGCTGCGAGGTGGTGGTGTCCGGCAAGCTGAGGGGCCAGAGAGCCAAGTCCATGAAGTTTGTGGACGGCCTGATGATCCACAGCGGCGACCCCGTCAACTACTACGTGGATACGGCCGTGCGCCACGTCCTGCTGAGGCAGGGTAGGTTCTGCTCCATGCCGAGCCATGCAGCTCCATGCTGAGCCATGCTGCGCCGCTGTGACGGCAGCCATGATGTCCCGTAGCTTGGTATTTACCTACTTATCTGCTGGCAGGTGTGCTGGGCATCAAGGTGAAGATCATGCTGCCCTGGGACTCCAGCGGTAAGATCGGCCCCAAGAAGCCCCTGCCCGACCACGTCAGCATCGTGGAGCCCAAAGAGGAGAGCCTGCCCACCACACCTATTTCTGAGCAGAAGGGAGCCAAGCCAGAGGTGCCCGTCATGCCTCCAGGAGCACCTGTACCCACTGCATAAGGGGTAAGGCCTGCATCATGTGGCTCGCCGGTTCTGTCCCTTCAGTGATGACACGATGACGAGTCGGAACTGGTCTCAGTCTGGTTCTGATGCTTCCCGGTTCAGAGTCGCGTTCTGTGGTTCTGCTCCGGCTCATCAGACCAGCGAGTCCTTTTCGTTTGAAGACATTGAGGCATTTGTCTGAGAAGCGTTTCAGCTTTTAATGTGACGGAGCTTAATGTGACTCACTGGTTCTAATGGACCTCTGTGTGTTTGCAGGTTTTCAGCCAGTCTGGATGGAATGAAGACCCGGTGATTTTGTGTATAAAAACAATAAAATATGGAAAATATTGTTCATGTTGTGGTCTCTGTTGCACACAGACAGTCAGCACTCTGATGTTGTGACAAACGCATCATATAAAGCCAAATGAGCTGCTTTTTACAAACGCTGCATTAAATCTGTTCCTCAAAATTCCCAGGCTGGTAAAATCCTAGTGCAATGCTGCTCAGACTGGATATATTCATTTAAACCAGCCTGGATGAGTGTGTGCATAGAATTTATTATAAAGCAGTTGCTGGAAAATATAATTTCTTCCAGTTGGGTGGGAAAAACCTCAAAGCATGGATTAATTAGGATAAGGAACCTATCAGTAAAAGTCCTCACACAGCTGCAGTGGACAGATATAACCATCATATGAACATATGTTCACATAACATTTATAATTATCACTTAACACAGTAATTGTGATGTCTCACTCTGATTTGTTTTAGAAAAACTACAAAAATGTTTAAAATGACGAGGTGTTAAATTGTATTTGGACATGTTTTTATGTTAAGAAGGGAAAAGTAAAAGATTTTAGAAGTGGTGAGTCATTTCATCTGTAAAGCATCGTGTCCGGGTTAAGCCACGCCCCCTGGCTCCTACCTGTCCCACGGCGTAGAAAAAGAAGAAAGTTTGCTTGTTTTCTCACCTGGACTCTGTAAAGTCAGGATGAGTCTGCCGGACTTTAAATCCACTGAAAAACACGCCTCATCTGGACTCACGGTAAGAAAACAGCTTATTTCTCATTGTTTGGGCTTTTAAGCAACTAGCGCGAGCCAGGATCTCACCTGCCTTACGACGGAGCAGGTGGATCAGACGTCACGCAGATCGCGAAATCAGCTCATCAGTAGGCCTACACAGGAGACTTTTACCGCCGCTCCCTGCACTATTTCTAATATTTATCAGGTATTTTAACTTTTACAAACACATTGTAGGATTACCTGTCAGATATCAGATGTCCCTGTGCAAGTGAACGCAACATGAAGCCTGCCATCATGAGGCATGTTCATTACGCGGCAAAAAGTCCAACATTTAGATTTATTTTAACTGGATTTTTATTGACAAAGAAGAAAACTGAGTAAAATATTTATTTCTAATAAACATGAAACGTTTATGATGCTGCTTTTGCTGCCTCATTTTTTTTATTAAAGGATAAAGTCAGCTACAGCCTGAAGGCAGGATGCTTTAAACATAAAAATATATTTATTGTGACTGATGAGAGGCAGTTTGTAAGCAGAGGAACCTGAAGCAGGAGGATTAATCAGCTTCTTCTCAGACACATAAAATGCACCAGATTCAGTGTAAAATCTGCATTTTTTTACATGAAAATGCAAAAGTTTTCTTTGATCTCTTTCAGGTTTTTTGTCTTTTTAAATGATAAATGACCAGATTTTGGGTGTATTTAATTCACTCACAGTAAAATGAAAGTTTTATGGCTACTTTCTCTTTTGGATGGACTCTGTTTCTTCCAGTCATCTAAATAAAAAGCTGTGATTATTAAAGCTATATTTTGATGCGTTTTTGGCTCATGGCGCTCTTTCTCAGCACTCTCCACTTATTCAGTTAAATGTCGGGGGTCACCTGTTCAGCACCACTCTGTCCACACTCCGGAGACATCCTGAGTCCACACTGGCGGACATGTTCAGTGGACATCCCAAACTGCGTCCCGACACACAGGGGCGCTACTTCCTGGACCGGGACGGTTCCCACTTCGGAGCTGTTCTGGAGTTCCTGAGGTCCGATCAGCTGCCTACGGAGAACATCCAGGAGGTCTCTGAGTCCATGTTTTCAGCAGACAGACGAGGGTCCAGATGTTGACTCTGACCTGTGTGCAGGTCCACAAAGAGGCGGTTCATTACAACATCAAAGCGCTGATCAAGCGTCTGGAGGAGACCCCTGAGCTGTTCGGAGAGCTGGTGGGGAGGCAGCAGTTCCTGTCCAGAGTCCCGCACTACAAAGAAAACATCGAGGTGAGCTTACCAGAACCTTCCCCAGAACATCTGGATTTAGGGTGGACACCTGACCCAAACTCATGGCTCATTGTGCAGAACTTGGCTCTGAGTCGCTAGAACCATTTGCAATGGGTCGGGTGTTTTTGGAAACGGGACGTTTGAAGCGGACTGGCACATACTGGCTTCATCTAGCTGAAAAATCTAAATGTTCTCCTTCAGGTGCTGATTCGTATCGCCCGAGCCGAAGCCATCGCCACGCGCCACACCAGCATCCTCATCTGCGTGCTGCGGACGGAGGAGGATTTGGGTTTCTATGACAACGCCATAAACAGCCTGGAGGCCAAGAAGGACTCTGTGGTGACATTTGGACCGTGGAAGGCTGTTCCATCTGTTAAAGACCTGCTGGACTGTGTGAAGATGGACATAGAGAGGCGAGGCTACAGCATCAGTATCCACCCTCATGCCACGGAGAGAAGCTTTCTGTCCAGAAACTACGATTTCTTCTACAAAGTCACCTTCACCTGGTGGTGATGACGGGACTGCCTTTGGGGTCCATGGTTAAAGATAAAGTGACTATTCTTTATGTTGCTATAATAACAAAAAAGTGTTACATTAAAAAACATATTTTAAAATAACCTTTTTGTTTTTTTACAATCCAAACCATAAGAAATGAGAAGCATGTTTTAGCATCACCATCCGCCATTCAGACCCAAACATGTCTCTGTTGGGTTCTGTGATGTGAGGTTTTAGGGGAAATTCAGTAGCTGAGGACGACACACGGCGTTGGGCAACTTTGGCCCACTTTAAAAGAAATGAAAAGGTTACATGCTACAAAGCTGAACAAGCATGTTGGTCTGAAGTAGGGTGGCTGTCCCAGAATTCGCCACAAAGCTGGGCGGATCATCTTAAGAGTGGTCCAACCACATCCTGCTTTATCAGAATGAAAAAACAAGCTGGCTTCCAGCAGAGAAGCAGCACATCACTAAAATGTGTGCTCTTCTCATTAGCATCAACAACCTCCTGCCTCCTCTGTTTCAACAATCACTCTAAATTTAAAGGATTAAAAAAGGTGTTCTCCTAAATTGTAACATTGACAAGGTGTCTGACCTCCTCATCTACTCTGGTTCTCATAGTGGTGATGCCTTCTGATGAAGCCCCGTCACGTTGCCATCCATCATCACCTAGATTTTAACTTCAACACAGGATCTGACATGTGGGTTTACTGTATCATCAGGTATCATGTTGACACGTCATTCAGGCTGTTTTATAGTTTAAAAAACAGAAAAAGCTTTAAATTGAGGCTATTTCCATGTTTCTCATTCATTGATTATTTAATGATATAAACCTTTTATTACTGGATCAGATCATGTTTTACCTCCAGAACTGCCTACATTTTATGTGTCATTCTCAACAAAATGATGGAGACACTCAAAGATGTCACCATAAAGCATCACACGGTTGCTTTTGTTCCACCATCATCCATGATGAGAACCTCATGTTCCACCATCATCCATAATGAGAATCTCATGTTCCACCATCATCCATGATGAGAA
>JBAMIG010000009.1:24270367-24283191 GCA_037177335.1 Kiunga ballochi | reverse complement strand
GTGATGAGAATCTCCCGTTGCACCTCACCGTGATGACAATCTCCCGTTGCACCTCACCGTGATGACAATCTCCCGTTGCACCTCACCGTGATGAGAATCTCCCGTTGCACCTCACCGTGATGACAATCTCCCGTTGCACCTCACCGTGATGACAATCTCCCGTTCCACCTCATCGTGATGACAATCTCCCGTTCCACCTCACCGCGATGAGAATCTCCCGTTGCACCTCACCGCGATGAGAATCTCCCGTTGCACCTCACCGCGATGACAATCTCCCGTTCCACCTCACCGTGATGAGAATCTCCCGTTGCACCTCACCGCGATGACAATCTCCCGTTCCACCTCACCGTGATGAGAATCTCCCGTTTCACCTCACCGTGATGACAATCTCCCGTTGCACCTCACCGTGATGACAATCTCCCGTTGCACCTCACCGTGATGAGAATCTCCCGTTCCACCTCACCGTGATGAGTTTCCCATTTTGAGATGTGTCTTTAGAGCAACTCGTTTTGGTGCCGTCTCTTTAAATGTGAATGAGGCATGTTAAGCCCCACTCCCTACAGGTCACAGGAAGTTCCGCCATGTTTGTAGCTTGATAGCAGTGATACGCTATTTTCCAGGCAGAGAAACATTTTATTGGTAAGTTTACTATAAATATCAACGTATCATATTCACAACATTGATTACCTGGAAGTCCATGACCTTATTTGGCATCAAATACTGTGATGTAATAGACAAAAAAAAGTAATAGAGATGAAGAAAAATAAACAGACTGACAAATATGACCACAAAGAATATAAAGATATATTTGCAACATCAGGAGGGAATAAATGTACATTCTCTGCTTCCTAAACACTTAAAAGTGCACAGAAACATGAATTTCAGGGCTAAAAAGGGCATTTTGCATGATATGTCCCCTTTCAAAACTCCTGCTCGGTGTTTGTGATATAGCACATGAATGTTGTTGGTTCCATAAAATGATTCAAATCAATTGCAGGCAGCAGATCAAAAGGCTGAAGTAAGGCTTTGTTAAAAAAAAAGTACTAATTATTACACTAAGGCATTATAGAGCTGCTAACTGAATCAATCATTTATTTTAAGGCCAACAGGAGAAGTTTTATCTGCCTCCCTTCCCCTTCAAAACATTGATGTTAATTTAACTGGTGTATCTGAATGTATCCTGGGAGTTTCCTGGTGGTTACTCGTGTCTGCATGGCAACCTGTCCAGGTTGTGGACTCGCTTATTTTCTGATAACAGCTACAGAAACACTCCCTCAGTAACAGAAACATTTATCCTCCCTAAAACCCAAGAACAGGCTGGTTTTCATACGGCACCATCTGCTGGTTGGTTGGTGAATTTCAACTCAAGCTCATTTTTAAAGAAAAACAGAGACGTGATGGATAGATTTATTGTACATTTAAATATTTGGTCACTATGTTTCCTTAAGAAGGCTTAAAGTTAATGCACACAGCAGTCCAAGGCAACAAAATTAAAAATTTGTGACAAGAAAAAACCCACCCAGACACGACACACACTCTTTCCCCAACATGATCCATCTTTACACGCAACAACCCAAGCAGAGCAAGATTAATTAAGAATTGCTGCTGTAAATATTATAACCTCAAATTAATAAGTACTAATACTATAGTAAAGCAAATACTAACAAAAAAAGAAACACTACTACCTGAAACTACAGAGTGGCATTTTACAGATGAGGTCATTGAACTCATCAGCGTCTGTAGTCACAAAGCTTTCCAGCAGCCATTAAATCAGCACTAAATCTGATAAACTACAGTAAACTGGTCCCATCTGCCTGGATTCCACTTCAGAAATATGAAAAATTCAACCTTCAGCACTTCGTTACACATCTTAAATACACTCGCATCTCATGGTAAGAGTTAGAAACACGTTTTTACAGTGAGCAATCACGGGTTTGTTGACCGCCAGATGAGTACACCAAACACTAATATTGACTGTTTTCATGCTGGTTTAGTGACCAGTCAACCTGACAATGAAGTCAGCTTCTGAGCAGAGCCCAGCCGAGCCGGACGGCAGTGAAAACAAGTCTGATGTGACCTTTGGAAGGTGCAACAGTGACATTACTGTACACAAGTTCTAGTTTTATCAGAGAAGATCCTGCTTACACATGAAAAGGGATTTATCCTCATCAGTAGGGCCAAAATAAATACTGAGACATCTCTTACAACTCGCACATCACAAAGGCAACGCCGCCTATTCATACTCGCTGCTCAGTCATTATTGATCTTCGAGAGGGGACTTAACAGAGAGGTTTAGGCCGAATCTTCGGGAAAAGCTGGAAAAAGAAAAGAAAAAAATGTCACTTTTTTCTGTTTCACTGAGTTTTCAAACATAAACAGTCACCCAGAGAAAAATGCTGCAAAGCCCTGTCCCAGAAAGTTCATAAACCAGAGTCCAGACATGAGCATCAAACCAGCACATTTTGTTTGCTCTTTACCTCCAGCTCTTTTATATTCTGGATTTTTAATGTAACTTTTTTTTTTGATTATCTTTATTTAAGTTTTATCTTTTCATTACTATAAGTAATATACTGCAAACATTTTGATGATGCTTTGATGATTTAATAAAAAGTCTTAGGGAATTGTTCCTCCGGTTGTTTCTCTCCCTTGTGGTGGAGCAGCGATGTGTCCAGGTGCTCCCAGGTGAGCGAGCAAAGCTAACGTTTAGGAAATCTGAGGGACTGGCTCTTTGTTGAAGGTAAAAATATTCACTGAATATCTATGTGTAAAACACAAACAGTCTATTTGCAAGAAGTGTAGAAAGTAGAATGGAAGTAGTATGAAAAACGAATGACTGAATGGAGGATTTAGGAGAAATCTCTGCACAGGAGAAAAGGCTGAAGGGGATTTTGGGAAAAATGATAAAACATACTCATCCAAAAATTCCATAACATGTCATAACATGCAGACCAATCATGAGGGAATACGTCGGGTCTAGAAGAGGTGCTAGTCGGGCATGTGTTGAGCATACAGCCGGGACACTGTGACCAACTTAATGTGCGAGTACAACTCCAGCTTCAGGCAGCACTGCATTACAAACAGACATAGTGATCCAGAAATCACCGTCTCCCAACATGTTACCCTGGTAACATGTATAAACTGGAGTGCTTTCCCTTAATGTTGTTTTTTAAAGGAACATTTGAACATGTAACATGTAAGAAAAGGCTTCAGATGGTGCAGAGAAGAGACAGGTGAAGGCTAGCCTTCATCAGGAGGAAAAAGTCTGCTCGGGTTCAGTAGTGGGACTTTAATATGTAGATTTCTGCATCCTCAAACAAGCTCTGGTGTTTGTGTTGAGTTTGCTTGTTTCCAGAAAGTCATCTTACCCCAAAGTAGTTGTTTGGAACAAAGCCCTCCCTGCCACAGAGAGAGGCCCACCACCAGTCAGAGCCCTCTGGTTTCTGCAGGATGGTGACCATGTCTCCTTCTCTGAAGGTCAGTTCATCGGCTGCCTGGGCTGGGTAGCTCCACAGAGCATACAGCACACCGCTGTTCTCCACCCCCATGGCCTCCTCCACACCTGCAATCCAAAGAAGAAAGACTTGGTTTCAACTGCTCATCAAGTTCACCAAGAGAACAAATTGTAAAACCTTGAGGCAAAACTGACTCGAAAAGGCGTTTTTAGTCTCATTTAGCTGACATTGTGTCACGTTATGATTATGGGTTGGTTGCATGTTGGCAGTTAAGGACATTTCTGTTTAGGGTGTGAACGGGGCTTTGTTGCATGTGTGTAACTGCCTCACCCTGCAGGAAGCTCTCACACTCCACAAATCCAGGAGCGTAAGGATCACATTTCTGGGAGGCAGTTGCACCATCGCTCTCCGTCCTGGCCATGACAGCCGCTCCACTCCTCACCAAAAACTCACAGAGGGAACGGTCGTTGCAGGAAGCCGCACAATGCAAAGGAGTCCTGGCAGATGAGTAAACCTCAGCTGTTAAACACTACAAGCTGAAGGAAGATGCTCACCCTGGCAACCCCATTTCCTAATGTTACCCTTCGTCTGAACTGGATTACATAATGCTTCCATTGGCACAGATGTGCCAAATGAGAGGAAGTAAAAACAAACAAGAGTGAATATTCACCATCCGTGACTGTCTGGTGAGCTGACGTTGGCTCCAGCGCGAACGAGGAAGTCTACCACATTGTGATGCCCTGCACAGATCGAGTTGTGCAAACCAGTAATGCCCTCATCATTGGCTTGACTGGGGTCGGACATCTGCAATAAACATTTAATACAAAAAAAGACTTCAGTCAGTGTAATCAATTTCGTCTGCTTATATTTAATATATACGTAATGGGATTCTATGGACTGCTGGGATAGGCTCCAGCCCCCCCGCGACCCCGTTAGGGACAAAGCGGTAGATGATGGATGGATGGATGGGATTCTATGGAGATTTGCTCTGGTTTGAAGCCCCTAGTGGGTGAGAGAGGAACTGCACTTTTTGGCACTTCCCTTTTTTTTGCGTTTCCATAACAGTTTTCACTAAAAAGCAATATGTGTCACGTTTTTAAAAACTACCATTTCTATGTGCAGGTGTTTTCTTTGAACAGCGTTTAGCTGCAGATCTCATAAAATCTCATCCAGCTAACGAGATTTTATGAGACTCATGGTGAACACAATGCTAAGCATTATTTTCTACTTGCTACATTTTCTACAGCTTTTCTGAGGCACATCCCGTCATTTCCCTTTCTAAATCATGTAAAAACATTTCCCGGCCCCTTACTCTATACCGCCACCTCATGAGAGCGCAATACATAAATGTTATTTTCTAATGAACTGCTGATGTTGTACAAACATGCCCTACTGACACTTTTTCCTGGAAAAAATGGGTTATAGAATGAAAAACATAAAAATCAGGAATAAGTACAAAGAAATAAAACAAATTTCTCAGGGATTCACACACTTCTTAGACATACCTTCTGCACAGCTTTTTGCACCGTTTCCAGCTCTCCCTGTAAAGCTGCATCCAGCAGCAGGACCAGTGGGCTAAGATGAGCTCGCTTTCCAGAAGACGTGTGTTCTCGACTGGACCGTCGCAGAATGGAATGGTAGTTCTGAGGATGGAAGAACAGATAAGCTGTGATAACAACACGACTCAAACAAAAGTTTCTTTTCAATAGCTGTAAACCAGTTCCTTACTTTGACATCTTGTTGAATCACCAAGGACGTCTGAGGAGAAGGTTTGGGAGCAGGAGGCATAGCACTGTCCTCCCCGTCTGACGAACTGTGGGTCTCGCCACTTTGCTCCGTATTATGATGGTGATCCTTCTTGCGAAAAAGCTTGTCAATTAAATTTTTGTACTGGTTTGGCTGGTACTGTGATGCCTTCCTCAGAGGTAGGGACTGATCCACGGATCCTCGTCTCTTTAGTGCCCGGGGAATTTCAGCCCTGATACGGAGCAACTCCTCCAGGTTGGGAATTTCGTCCTTCTGAGCCTCTGGGGCTACCACTGGCTGGAGTCTGGTTGGGCTCAGGGGCCGAGGAGTAACCTTTTCCATTTCTCCGCCACTTGGTGTCAAGGGAGGATTGTCTAAAATCACGGGAATGCAATGAGCATATTCTGAACGCTCTAACTCTGCATCTACGTCCCCAGGGTTCAGAGCTGCAAAAAGACAAACACATTTAGAGGACAAAAGCCAACATCAGAATCCCCATGTGTGCAGGTATTTAAATGGGCTTCACCATCACTGTATATGGCCGGCTGTCTCAGTTCAGGTGGCTGGAGGACATGCTGGTGGAAAAATTCCCTAGGGATGGAGGGAATTGTGTCTCCTTCACCTTCCAGGATTCGAGGGTGGTGGGTGGCCATTGCTCCAAAATGAGGGTTTTGGAGGCGCAAAATGACAGATAGAGGAATTGGCTTACGCTGGCGAGACTGAGAGGAAATCGGAGGAACAGAAATGCGGGAACTGATGGGTTGGGGGTAGAACTGGGGTTGGCTATGGGGTGAAACATCTGGCGGTACAGATATACAGGCGTTACGCGGGAGAGAACTGTAGGAACCCGACTGGAAAATTGGACTTGTGTTCTGGAAAAAGCAGAAAAAGACAAACATTATGACTTGTTTCAACTTTTCCTCTTCCTGTTTCATAGGTTTGGGGGTAAACTTCAGGTAGGAAATTCTGTTTGTATGCATTTTTTCCGCTTAAAGAGAAAACAACACGGAACTGGTTCTGTGTTTCATAACCAGATGGCCAAACAAAAAACATTGTAGGTCAAAGTAGCTTTAAATGTGACTGCTTTGACAGACATGACTTTTTAGTGGGATGTTTAATCAACACACATCATCATAAACAGGCTTCAAATCAAATCAAATCAAAGCCATCATCACCCATGCTGGATTCAGTCTCTCCCATTGGCCTAAAGAAAAGATGGAAGGTGCCTCCGTGACACCACCATAGGTTTCGGAAAAGCGGAACCGAAGCTCAGTGCGGGTCAGTGTCACACATGGCAACATTCTGGGAGAATAGAAATGGACAATGAGGAAGAGCTAAAAGGAGGGGCTGTGAGGGAGTGGGGAAAGATTAACAGGTATAAAACCCTGAGCTGCCAATAGCTAAAAGCTAATCCCTATCACCTTATCTCTAAGGGAGACACCGGCCACCCTGCGGAGGAAGCTCATTTCGGCCGCTTGTACCCGGGAACCAGTATTCTATTCTATTCTATTCTATTCTATTCTATTCTATTCTATTCTATTATACAGGCATTTAGCAGACGCTTTTATCAAAAGCAACGTACATCAGAGAATTTTCAGATGAAATAAGATTTAAAGGAAAATACAATGCTTTTAAGTCCTTCCTTTTAACAAGTAAATGATTAATTTATTGTATGTGTATAAAGTAGAAGCACAATGCTTTGGTCTGAATTCCTGCTTATTCTCGCTCCACACACACCTCCGCTGTCTCTTTAAATAAGAATGAGGCATGTTAAGCCCCGCCCCCTTCAGGTCACAGGAAGTTCCGCCATGTTTGTAGCAGAAAAAACATTTTATTGGTAAGTTTACTATAAATGTCAACGTATCAGATTTAATACAAACTAAAATACTGTGATGTAATAGAAAAAACCATTATAGGGAATTGAGAAAAATTAAACAGACTGAAAAACATAACCACAAAGAATATGAAGATACGCAACATTATAAGGGAATACATTTACATTTTTTCTAAAAACACTTAGAAATGCACAAACACATGTATTGAAGTGTTAAAAAAACCCTGCATTTTGCATGATATGTCCCCTTTAAAATAATAAGTTATATTTGTTGTCATGAAGGTAAGCTTGACTTTTTAAACCTAAAATTATATTTTATTCCAGGCTGTAAACATGTTTGTGTCTGCTGTGAAGCTGGTCTTTTCACTCTGAGAGTGAATAGGAATTTACTTTCCTTTGGACCCCTAGTGGTAGAGAGAGGAACTGCACTCTCTGGCACTTCTGCAGAGGCTTCGCTTTTAATTGCCACTGGTTTCCAGTTAAATTATGTAGGAATCCAACAAATTACATGCAGGGAAAACTGCTGGTCAATATGCAAAGGAAAAGGAAAGGTGTGTCTCTGGAAATTATGACTCCTGTTAAACTCTCAGCTAATCTGTGAAGAACAATGTTCCCTCATCCGGAGCCATTCCCAACAAATAAACATCTCATTTTCAAAAGCCCAAAAGTTTCAGTGCACAAAAGCTAAAAAACAAATGTGGTGGGTGTTTAATTTTGCCACTACCACCCACCTTTTTGGGGCTCGAAGCAGGAGGGGGACCGTCGAGGTTGGACTCTCGCCAGCTGCTGTTTGGCACAGACGGCCGCAGCCACTCGGTCTCTGCAACAGCAAAGTCTTAAGTTTAAGAACAGATGTGGCCTTTGGCAGGAAAATTTCACATGTAAATAAGCTGAAAAAGTCCAGATCAACCAACTGTCATAAGAGTGATGAGGTTTCTTCTCATAAGACACGTCCAGATCTGTTTCGTTCCATCTGCCAGGACTTTTATGCCGTTGCATACCCTCATCTTACAGAAAGAGATTTAAAACACAGAGGATGTAAAAAGACAATCAGTACACAACTATAAAGAGTTATTACAAAACACAATAAAAAATAGGAATAAACATTACTTTAGTGGAAATTCAATAAATGGTGAATGGTCACTTTTCTACAAATCAGTGTTTAACACTATTTGACACATTTACTCACACACCGGTGACGCAGCACCAGGAGCAAGTAGGGGTTCAGTGTCTTGCTCAAGGACATTTTGACATGTGGACGCCAGAGCAGGGACTTGAACCACTAACTCGCTGGTTATGAAATGACCCGCTCTACTACATGCACCACGGATTAAATACAATGTGACGATTAGCTCGACAACTTTCTGATTATTTTACGACCGTATCAGTATGGAAGCAATTGTGTAGCATGATTCTAATTAAAATGCAAAAATATAAAAACCTGCAATATTTATACTTAATTAATAAAATAATTTATAAATAATCCAAATTGCATTTTTCAAGATCCTTTCCTCATTGCGTAACTTAATTAAATGATAAAGATAAGTGATGTGTATCTATCATTTTTATCTATCATTACCCATTCTGAAAGGCCAGCAGCCTGCAGGATCTATGCATTACATATCCTCTGTTTGCCATATTTGATGCAAAGCTCTGTCTGTCAGACTGGAGGATGGGGAAAAACGAGACGTCACTCTCCTGCAACACTTGGGATACAAATGCAAACTAAATTTGACAACACTTTTTTGCAGGTTGAGCATGAAAACGAGAATACCACGTCCTTTTATTCAGGGTGAAAATGCCATTTGGATAATCTACTATTAATTTTATTTAATGCAGATATGAAATATAGTACTTTTCAACTTTCAGAATTGAAATCTCACATTTAATTTGGAATTTTTGCATTTTAATTTGAATTACGATACAGAATTGCTTCCATAGAACAGAAACTTTCTTACCAGTCTGAATAAATCTGCCAAAATTTCGAGGAAGTGTGGTTGACACTGGTTGGTTGAGGGACATCGGGGAGGGACTTCTCCGAGACAAAGGAGATGGTCCTCTGTCCTGACGAGGGGACCTGGAGCCCATTTGGTTGTCATAAGGACTCAACAGGCTGTAAGAGGTCTGAACCGGTGAACTGGGCCGTTGATAGTGAAGTGACTGTTTGGAGCTTTGCAGCGTTTTGGAGAAGCCGTCGGACACAGCTCCAGGAAGTGGAGAGTGCATCCTCCTCTTGATATTTGGAGACGAGTGTGGGCTGTTGGACATGACAGGAGGGGATGGTGCGTTGTTTCTGCTGCTGGACATGTCAGAGTCAATGGAACGTAAAGAGGTGGACGTTGGGGACAAAGGTTTTGAGATGAAGCTGTCACTGCTGCCCCATGATGGATGTTGGGTGTTGGAGACGCTGGATGACCCAGAGGACAGATGTGGCTCTTTGGACATGGTGGAGCTGGTCTGGCGAACATTTTTCTGTTACATTAAAAGAGGCAGATTTAGGAAATATCATCAAGAATCTGTTACCACATTTACAAAATGCTGAAACTGAAGTTTTCTTTCTTTGATCCAACAGTTTCTGACAAAGAAAAGTTGCAAAAGGGGCAAAAAGTGATACAATAATGGGTGTGTGGGATGTTTGTAGCTTTAGGGAGGAAGAGGATGGAGTCCGAGAAGAAACTAAGGAGTTTTCTTCAACTGTTTATAGACGTTATCTTTAAAATAAAACAATTAATGGGTTTTTAAATATCAGGAAGGAATACCGATACCCGGATCAGGTACCGGTCCAATGCTATGTGCACAAGCACATAAAAGAGTTCTGATTCTACAGAACCCAAAACCATCATGAGAAAACGTAGGCTGTTAAACCTAACATGTTATTAGTAAAAGCTCAATCTGTCATGGCTGGTGGGTGCAGCTAGCATCAGGAGAAGGTGGTATAGGTTAGCGTAGCCAGGCTTTCTGGGTATCGCCCGCTCTGCGCTTGGACTAAACATGCTGCTGTTTCTGTTCCTGAAAAGATTAGCTGCAGCCCTAAATGTTTTCCCACTGAATCATCTTCCTGCAGAATTAAGAACTCCAAAGGTCATCTCCAGAGTGGAAATGATCTTTAACCCATCCAGACTGATTAGCAGCAGCAGTTGCTGATGTCTTTCTTCACTGGAACTGTGTTAAGAAGACACACCTGGAAGCTGCAGAGCAGGTAAACTGACTGAACATGTGCTTTAACAGAGGAGATAGAGTTCATTTGTT
The DNA here is from genome assembly GCA_037177335.1 of Kiunga ballochi. Lineage (NCBI taxonomy): Eukaryota > Metazoa > Chordata > Actinopteri > Atheriniformes > Pseudomugilidae > Kiunga > Kiunga ballochi. The sequence continues at coordinate 24,272,910 of JBAMIG010000009.1, read as the reverse complement.
CAGCAGCAGCTTAATTCTTGAATAAAGCAGTAAAGATGGAACTAATTTTCTTGCTTTGATACTTTCTGAATAAGAATGATTTTATTAAGACCTGGAGAGGATCTGCTGATATTCCAGCAAATATGAAAAGATAAACCTTCTAATAAAAACTGGTATAATCCCTTTTTCCACACCATTAAAAGAAAACTGTTTGTTTGTGCTCAGTACAGCAGGAAGCTCACTCATACACACTGGAAACACTTTAAACTAAAGCCACAGAAGGAGAGATGTGCACATTAGTGTGTACCTGAAATTCAGATGTGGTTTTGTTGGATGAGGCTTCCTTCAGCAGGGAGTTGAATTCCCTGGATAACTCATCCGCTGCAGCCAGTGATGCGTTCAGGTCATCATTCATGCTCTGGACTGGATGTGAACCATAGAAGTAGTGCAGACAATTAGCGCATGCAGGATTTTACTCCCATGTGCACAAATATGACAAATAAAAGGTTTGTGGAAACTCACACAGCATGTTGCTGCCATAGCCTGTCTGTGAGCTCATAGCTGCAACGCAACAGGGATCCACTCCTGGAAAAGAAAAGCCATTGCAGTGTTTAGGAGAAAAGCCTAACTTTTTAAAGGTGAATAAATAAGTCAAAAAGAAAAATCTGTTTCAGACACCGACCCCACACCGGACTGAGACTGAGCTGTTTTTCACACACTGTTGCATCATGGGAGCTGTTTTATTAGTAAATGTGTTTATTTAAAAAGATGACCGAGCCCATCTATAAACACGGGTTTATAGATGCTACGATCCTACTTCGATTCTTTATGTTAAACTGGTCACAGACACTACTCCACGTACCAGTATCCCTTTCTTCTCTATGACTCTGGAAATAATAGCAACACAAAAACATTTGGTGAAAAAGAGAGGGAGAAATGTTGACTCTATCAAGTGCACCACTGATAACAGCTAGCATGAACCTGTCCTGTGTGTGCATGTGACTGCAGCAGCAGGAACACTGTGCTCACAACAAAGTCAGATAATAAGAGCTTTTCATGCTCTCTGCGTGCTTCACTAGCCTGTGGCAAGAACTTGTCATGTCACTGTTAGGCTTGTTTGCAGACTTACATTCCTCACCAGTGAGGAATTCTCCTCCAAAACATCCTGGCACTCTTATCAGGGGCCCTCACACTAAGAGCTTTCACTGAAAGGTCATCCCTCTCCCCTCCCTTCACTGGCCTACGGTTCATGCACCTCTTCCTGCTTGTGGAGCCTTGTGTTTGCTGTTTGTGCTACTAGAATCTGGTGTTTTGTTCTTCCTGAACTGATTACTTTGCTGGAAAATGAAAAAACGTTTGTAAGTAACGTGACATGATGCTCGTTGGCTCATTGGTGGTTTAATAATAGCAAATGAAAGCATTCTCCTTTGGGTTTACATAGAAGGTCATTCAGAATAGAGGTTTACATGGAAAACGTATTTCTGCTTTAGATCGATGTGTTTGGACGGGTTCTGAGTGGACTGTGACCGACTTACATCTACTGGAAATAAACTAACCACTTCCTGCTTCTCGTCTTTTTTGCTACGATATGAAAAAACATATAAAACCCTTATAAATTTAGATTTTCATCATGATTTTGAAGCACCAGCTCAACACGAGCGTACGAGACAGAAGAGGCAGAAGACCGTGCATCGGACAGGGACAAGATTACGAGCATGTGTAAATAACTGAGAGCAGAATGCAGGGAAACGTGGTCGTTGTGTCAAAACTAGATAATGAATCGTTCCATGTTCTTAATACGAGGGATGAACCAGACAAGGGGAGCCTTTAGGCTCTTTGTCACCAGCAGCCTGTCACAGTGTCGTCAGTCGCAGTTTGACAGATGGAAAATAAGATTCCAGAAGCAACAATGTGATTGGAATAAGTTAGCAGAAAACCTGGAGTGTATCTCAGCATGATGCAAAGTGTGTGTTTAAAACGGGGTTCCTGGTATACGAGCAGGTTAGGGTTCAATCTATTTCATTTGATTCAGGCCTGGTAAAGCAGGGACACATTAAAAAGCTGCTCTCATGGGCCTGGAATGAGTAAACCTGCCTGAAAACACCTGAGACGAAAAGACAACAACCGAGGATTCAGCCAGCAGGAGCAGGAGGAACAAATCCTCCAGAACCTGAGAGATGCATCTGAACCTCAGCTGATCCATCTACTGGTGGCTCACGCCTCCTCTGAACTGGTTTCAGTGGAAACGGGAGTGTCAAGAAACCTTTTTAAGGAAGGGGAAGAAAGAGAAAAGCCTGAGGTATGACACAAGAAGTGGACAGGAGATCCGTCCAGCAGATCATCTGGAACGAGAAGGCAGAAGCCTCCAACGAAGAGCTGTGGAAAGTCCTCCAAGAAGTCTGAAGAAAGACAGAAGCTCCAAGAGCAAAGTCCCATCTCCCGTTCCATGTCTCCCTGCTGCAACACACCTGACTCTGATCGATGGCCGCAACACACCTGACTCTGATCGATGGCCGCAACACACCTGACTCTGATCGATGGCCGCAACACACCTGACTCTGATC
>JBAMIG010000009.1:24258281-24269278 GCA_037177335.1 Kiunga ballochi | reverse complement strand
CACCTGACTCTGATCGATGGCCGCAACACACCTGACTCTGATCGATGGCCGCAACACACCTGACTCTGATCGATGGCAGCAACACACCTGACTCTGATCGATGGCCGCAACACACCTGACTCTGATCGATGGCCGCAACACACCTGACTCTGATCAGTGGCTGCAACACACCTGACTAGCAGTAGCTAGCAGTAGCTAGCGGTAGCTAGCGGTAGCTAGCAGTAGCTAGCAGTAGCAGACTTGTGCTTGTCAGAAATCCATTTAAACGCGGTGTGCTGCAGCAGTGGGACTTCTAATGCCTGCAGGACGATGAAGAATAAGAAAATATTCCTGACATCTGGACTCACTCAGTTACTTTCTAACCTTTTCCCACATTTCCCATTTGCACATGTTTAAATAATTGGTTGCACGTTTTTCTGGTACAAAGGCTCAGAATATGTCCTCAGCTCCTCAGTCTGAGATTTTAAAGTGATATACTTCTCTCTTTTCTTTCTTTATGTTTTTATCTCCACGGTCTGCGTCGGACATTCGCATCTGGATTTGGATAAAGCCGGTTAAAATACCAAACTTTACATTTAATTTTATAAAACGTGTTTGTTTTACAGCTTAAAATGATCAATTGTGCTGTTAATATGTTGTAAGTATACACTGGCCTGCATAATAACAAAGAAATGGAAAAACAGAGAGATGAATCATCTTAAAGTGCGGCGTGGACCGACAGCTTGCGGCTACTGGGGCAGTTTGATGCTATTTCTGGCTCGCTGATGTTCTGAGCCCGAAAGAGTTCATGGAAAACCTCTAATTCATTTTCTCTCCGGCTTCGTTTCAGTGTGTATCCTCCAAAGTCCTCTGGTTCTGCAGCGTTAACGATGAACTCTTTTAAGCAGTGAAGCCGACATGAAAGCCACAAGAAGACAACATGAAAGCAAAGACTGCTGACTTCTGCAAAGGAAACTCCAAAAATGTGTAAAGCAGACACATCCTGTGGGAAGCAGAGGGGAGATTTAAGGATGGAAGACAATAATCCTTAGCTTTTGAAGAATGCGGGTGTGTCTGAGCCACAGTGCGACCAGTCCCTCCCTCTTCCCATTCATGTCCTGCACCAACATAACATTACACATATGAGTGGGTGTCTAGTTTCTGCTGAGCTCCTTATTTCCATCCAGGCATTTGTTCATTTCCTCACTGTCCTGCTTCACAATCATTTGCTCCGTCCTCCAGATCTTTCTGGTTTAGTCGAGGAGGATTGGGCCGATAAAACCACTGCTGCTTGCTACACATTTTCTTTTCTTTGGCCTTGAACTGAAGCCTGTATGTCATGATGCAGACAACACAAACTGAAGCAGCCTCCTAGCTCCCGGTGAAATAATTAACCTTCTTTTCTCATAACTTGACAAAAATACAAACAGATGAGTCCAATGTTGAACGACAAATTCAGCATCTAAAGTTTCACATCTCATTTGAAAATGATCTCTTTCAAACAGGTTGTCTGCTGATAGCGACAGGATGAGTCTAATGCTGGTGGGTGTTCTGTGTGACAGGATGATGCATCAATGACTGCACCCTATGACTCTGCAGGGATGAGACTTTTCTTCTTCTGGCAGACACGCTGACATTTTCACACTTTAACAGCTTTTTGCAAACAAAAACTCCACCCAAAATATTTTTAAACACCTACATTTTAACCTAGTTAGTCATTAAATACTCCCCTGCAAACATGAGCTGTTGACAGCAACTGTGATTACAAAAAGCCTTTCAAAAGGCTGATCAGCTCTTCCCATAAAAAGATATAACAAAGAATCTCTGATGATCTATCATCGAGCTAATATGATGATAGCTTTTCCACCTTTTGCCATGCTGCATTGGCTATAATCCCCTGCAGCTCCAGAGCAACAGTGTTCTCCACAGCATGTGACTCAGGAATCTCAGTGGCACACAACACAAGCTGCATTTCTGTCTGGTTGCAGCTCCCAAACTGATGCCACCCTTTGCTGAACAGGGTCATTGCAAACATAACTACTGTTCTGCTTGTGCTTGCTTGTAGAATTACAATGCGTGTCAAATATTCTGATGAAGGTTTTCAGCATGGTTTGTTTCGCAACAAGTCATGGCAAGTGTATTTAACAATGTAACCCAGCTGGTTTTCACAGAGATGCAATAAAAAACACATAAGTTAGAAATCTTTTGGAATTTTTATCTGGTCAGAAAACTGTGAAAATCAGTTTGCTACCGAGTTCTGCTAAATCTGACATATTTTATGACCAACAGGCAGAATCTTGTGTCTTTGTGGCGCAGTCCTTTCACTAATAAGCCTGGATAACCATTTTGAATATGTGTGCAAAATAGCTCACACTATGAATATCATACAAACCCTAATGAAACGCTTTAAGTCAGTCCAAAGAGCACAATCTGTGTTTGCTTTACGGGGTTAAACTGCTTTTATTGTGGCACAGTGGCGCACATGGAAGGTCAAGTGTACCCATGTCCAGTAAGCCAGTCAGCAGCTGATTGTGGCGCAGTGGTGGGGAGGTTTGCGGGCCCCACTGGCAACATCTGATTTTCATTAAAGCACAAGCTCCTCCTCACATGAAAGACCCCTCACAAGGAAGGAGGGGAAGCAACTTTAAGAAAGGTTTTCACAGCTTCACGCCAGCTGAAAACTCCACATCTACCCTAACAAGCCCACACAGCCGCAGAAAGATCTACTGAGACATGTTCCGCGTGAATTTTCCGCGCACAGGAGCGCAGTCCGCGTGCGCTGCGAGGGAAAGTGAAAACTTTCTTACCCCAAACACCTGAGAGGTCTCTCTCTGTTCTTTTGTTCCAAACTGGACAAGAAACTTGAGCTCCGATCAGAGATTCTTGTTTTCAGGAGTTGCGGCTGCTCAGCTTGTGTTTTGCTCCCGTTGTGGTGGCTCCAGACATTTGCGCATAACTGCTCACTGCCTTGAGTTACTTTGGCTCCTAGTCCTGCCCCTTGTCTCTCTCCCTCTCTCCCTCTCTCCCTCTCCTTCTGCGCAGCTGTAACCGGAGCCAGGTGTCTATCACAGCTGTTCCAGGTGAGACTCACCTTGCTCTTTCACTCAGAGCTGTTTTCTGTCACGCAAATATTATTTACTTATTTTTTTGCTCAAAATCACTTTAATCTAATTTTATTTTAGTCTGAAAGGTTAAAATTGCACTTCAAAAATGTTTTCATATCCTCTATCAAGTGAGTTACAGTGTGAAAAATTATGTAGGCCTACATTTATAGGCTACATATCTGTGTTTATATGTTAAGTCCAAAATTGTTCCAAAATACATTATATTATGCATGTTAGAGAAACAAATACATCACTTCCAAATGTTCAATGAGAGACTGTGGTTTTAAACCGTTAAATAATTTTATCTAAAAAATGTGTTGACCCAAAAATCTGTCTATTTGCTCTTCAAAAACTAATCGTTGCAGTAACCTGTTAAAAATCACCTACTTAACTTTAATATTTTCTCACGAGGGTCTCTTAGCTATCAAATAACTAAAGTTTATCTGTAAATGAATTCATGCAACAAAATATCAAGCAGCTTAGGTTTATACTTTCTGCAAATAAAAATTTAAATATATTTTTTAAAAAAGTGTTCAAGCTAAGCAAAAGCGTATACAATACTTATAGCTAATTAATAATTATTAACAAAGGCTGAGTGATGAATAAATAACCATTTCCTGTTCACACTGGAGTTTTAAAATCAGTCGAGCTTTTAAAAAACAGACAAATAGATTAAAAATGTGCTTCAATAAAAAAATTTATAGAAAAGATTGAAGCAGTAATTCTTAGTAAGTTTTTATTAGGGTTGACTTCAATACGTTCATCTGCGGAATCTGAAGGCGAAACTGGATTGGTCATTCAATCTGTCAATCATTAAACGACATGACGTAACCATTACGTGCTCCGCCTCAAATCCTGTGGAGCGTGACCGTCAAGATGGTTGTCGGTGCCTTCCCTATCGCCAAGCTCCTCTACCTCGGAGTGAGGCAAATGAGCAAACCTGTGGCGAACAAGATAAAAGCTGGAGCACGGAGAAGCGAGTTCTTTAAAAATTACATCTGTCTACCGCCGGCGCAGAGTAAGTAACGAGGCTAAAAGCCGCTAATTGCGAATAATTCCCACTGTCAGTTACCTCGACGTTTGATACAGTAACAATAGCCAATGACATTTAAGCTTACAGAACGGCTTGTCCAATCATGTTTTGAGCTCCTATTTGCTCTGCCAATAGTATCCATTCCGTCTTGGAGTAGGCGGGTCTAGGCTGTCATTGAACAGACTTTGCTGTGAGGACATGACAGGACAGAAGCTTAAAACTCCCAACCTTTCTAAGGAATATATGTTTAAATAAGCTAAATATATGTCTGTTTGTCATCTTTATTACCCATTAAAATATTACTCCGTGATTTAATGAATAAGATGTCAAAATGAAAATTAAAGCTAATTGAAAACCATGCTAAAGCCTATACTTTACAAAATGTGGTGAACTTTGAAGGTACTGATTTTGAGAAAAACCTGACAAATTCTCACTATTCATTTTGAAAATAATTACCATAAATACACACTTTCTGTCTCACTGGCCCTGGATTTAAAATGTAAAAAAAAGTGAATGTAAGGATTGTGGTAACTCAAATAAATCACAGATTGAGTTGATAAGATATCAGGAAAACGTGAACATTGACAGTCAAATGAACTGAACTCCTTGACTATTAAAAATTATATACATGGGTAAGAATTACATATATGTATGTATTCCCACATTCTGTCTGTACAGATTTGTACCCCTGATCAGGTATAAAAGTGTAACTTACTGGCCTTTGTGTTTATTTTCACAGTTTATCACTGGATTGAGATGAGAACAAAGATGCGCATCATGGGCTTTCGAGGCGCCACCGTTAAGCCACTGAACGAGGATGCGGCTGCAGAGCTTGGTGCAGAGTTGCTGGGAGAGGCAATAATCTTCCTTGTTGGTGGCGGATGCATGGTGTTGGAGTACAGCAGGCAAGCTGCAAACTCTCGCCGCAAGGAAGAGGAGCTCAACGAGACCATGAATAGTCTACAAACTCAAATAGCTGAACTAACGCTAACAACAGAGACGCTAGGTGCTCAGCTTAGAGAGGTCAACAGGCTGCTGCTTTCATTTCCTGCTCCCACAACAAAGTGACTGCATACATTTTGTGATATGCAGTGTTGCATATTGTTGAACTGTGTGTGGAAAAATGATGCACCAACACCACATGTACCACCTGTTTACCTTGCTTCACGTTATTCCCTGCCATTAGGTTGGGTGATAGGGGTGGAAATCAGTGAACTGTGTGATTCAGGTGCTTTATTTGCTTATATTTTGAGCAATTGGTTGTAAAATGGGACTGCTATGATATTCATAGTACATTTCTATGGTTGACATTGCACGTTATTACTAAACCGATTCATAGATAAAAATGTACAGAACCAGGCAATGGTAATCCTAAAGCTAATATATTTTGTGACAGCTTAAACATATTATTTGACTTTTCAACTGAGGCATCTTGGTGAAGTTATTTAATTTTAAAATATTTTGTCTAATAATTTCTTGACATAAGTGGCAATTGACTATTAAATACACAGTTTGAACAGCTTTAAAATAAAACAGAAAAAAGAACATTGGGCCATATTATTGCAATATTTCTAATCTCCATTCATCCCTACAACTGTACAATTTATAGTGTGATTGCAGATTCGTGTAAGTTGTTTGTAATGCAAACTGGATAAAGAATGGTGTGAAATAAAATGATATGCTGTTAATCTGTTCTCTTTCCTGGTGTTTACTATATTAACCTGCAAACACTAACGATTCAACTTCGGTATGTTCAAACAACAGATGTGTGTTTGTGTTTATTTATTTAAATAAATTAATAAAGTAAAATAAGTAAATGGGATAGTAAGATCTTATTAAACTAAGGAGTAAATACATCACGCATGCGCTACATAATCTATGAACTTCCGGTTTTAGGCTGCGATTGACGCTAGGGGGCGGTAGTGGTTCTTTCAGGCTTCTACCACGACTTACCCGCGCAACTCGCGTAAAAAGAGGTAGGCCTCAATATTATTTTATTCATATGCTATTATTGCATTGCTTCATTACTATATTACAAACCAAGAGCGTTATGCACTAACTGCAGGCCTTGCATTTAAAACTAGAATAACAAGTTTGAGGTACACACTCTCTGGGCTCAATTCATTGTTTCTACATCGGTTGTCGATTCCTTTGGCTAATGCTAGGCTAAAAAGGTTATTGCCGTCAGCCATATAGAGGCAGCTTTAGTTGATCAAAAAGCAACCACTTGATATTGTAGTTGTAATATTTTCATGCAGCACTATTTCTGACATAAGTCTGTATCGAACTTAGTGGTGTGCGAGTACTAGATTCATCAGGCTGTTAAGCTAAAGACGAAGTAGCTGCAGCGAAGCTAGCCCAGGCTACGCTAGGTATCCTGCTTGGCTGTTAGACCGCGCAACCTACGGCGATTTGAAATGTACATGCTACGTTGTAAACTGTGCTCAGCCGATTTTCTCTGCTTTTGTTGTTACAGAAAGACGAACATCAAACTAGCAAATAGACAGAAACATCATGAGTGTGGACGTAAAGAAACTGAAAGTAAACGAATTAAAGGATGAGCTCCATCGCCGGGGCCTGGACACCAAAGGCCTGAAGGCGGACCTGGTGGAGAGGCTGAAGGCCGCTCTGGAGGCTGAAGCACAGGAGGAACCTTCAGGACAAGAAGAGGCAGGGGAGCAGGACGAATACAGCGAGGACTTCCAGGAAAACGAAGATGGGGATGATGCTGAAGAGCTACAAGGTAAATCACTGAACAAAGGAGCTGCTACTTTTATATAATGTCTTAAATAATAATGTATTATGTGTGTTGCAGCAGAACTTTGGGTCACATAGCCTCACAAAGAACCTGGTCATTATTATGTCTTAGGTCTTTTAAAATAAGTGACTTATGATTTTTACTAGTTTTATTATGTCATGTAAATATTGTCACACTGCCTATAAAGATAAATATTATATAAGATAAGTTGTTGCAGACTAGTAATAATGCATTACGTTTTGCAAGGAAATTGAAAACTATTTACTATTGATAATAAATGAATAATAGATTGATGAGCACTTCTCAGAGTTTACCTTAAAGCTTTGTGTATTCTTTATAATGTGCAGAGGCAGTGGAGGACAACGGTGATGATGATGGTGAGGGTACTGCTGCTCAAGAGGAAGATGAGGGCCGAGATTCGGGTGGTTATTATGAGGAAGAGGAGGCAGAAAATGAGCCTTATGGAAATCAACAAACTTCCGATTCGGGACGTGTCATGCCAGACTTCACTGCAGATGAGGATGTTTCTGAGCTGAAGATGGTGTCTGAGGAGGCAGTGAAGCCAGAAGTAAAGCAGGAGGAGACTGTACAAGGTCATTTCCATCATTTCCTGAAATAAACTGCTTGTGAAAGAGATTTTCTCTACTATATATTTTTAAAAGTTTATACTTTGATGCTGATGAGTATACGTGGGTGACATACTTTCACAGCATTGTGATTTGTGCACATATGCTTTATTTTTCAACTAGGAATCAAAGTGGAAATCAAAACCGAAGGAGATACAGATGCTGTAGAGGACAGACGGCAGGAGCCTCAGGATGCAGAGCAGCAGCAGGGGCAAGATGCTGCAGATCATGTCGAGCAAGTTAAAGTGGAAGGCGACCGAGGAGGGAACCACAGCCGCAAGAGACCATATGAGGAAAACCGGGGCTACAGCTACTACGAGCATCGTGAGGAGAAAAGGTAACCCGGCTCTACTCCATGTTTAACATAACACACTCTGATCAGCAGCTCCTGCAGAAGGAGGTGGCTGTAAGGTTAACTTGATGCTGTGATGATGTTGTAGATCTCGAACTCCGCAGCCTCCTGCTGAAGATGAGGAGGAGAACATCGATGACACACTTGTCACAATTGATACATGTAAGTTATATTTTTTCCTCCTATGTTTAACAAACACTTTCTGATCTGGAGTCCCGTTGCAGAGGTTTTCTAGTTTAATCAGTCTTTATTTAATTACTTATTTTCACATCATTAATGGTGCAAACAAAATAAGTGGGTGACATCTTTTCTATAAAATAATTTATTTTAATTTCACACGATATATTTAGATTTTGGCACTTTTTTAAAAGTAGAGACATACACAGGAAACAACCCGTTGGCTTTGCTTCCTTTTCCTTCATTGTCTCAGGAGGAACTTCAGGTCCCTAAAACATCTGTAGAGACTTCATGTCTATAAAAACTCATAACACATTAGGGACACTCACCTTCCAGGGAAGGTTTATGTACGGTTTTACATTCTGTAAAAGCTCTAAAATGTACAAAGCAGAATCCTATTTATCCAGCATCAAACCGCTTCTTCCCTGAACGGGATGCGGGGGGGCTTGTGCCGATCCCTGCTGACCTCTGGCGAGGTACTTCCTGCATAAGGTGGCCAGTATTCTGTTTATTCCTGTAATTTCCTGAAACAAACGCTAATAAGTGTGGTGGATGCACTATAAAATGAAATGTATTCCCACCCTAATGATGTAACGAATAATATTTATTATGTTTGTTTGCTTTAAAATGAAGCAGAATTAGAAAACCTTGTGATTTTCATCATGTGGTTCTCAGGAGTCCCGTACTGCGTAAGGGTCCAGCCTAAAATAAAACTGGTGCTTGGATAGTTTCTGTGTGTATATGTTGTGCTGTATCACCCAGTCCTCGCTTCACCTCCGTCTTTTCCTGAGGTTTCTATTCATTTTTCCAGTGATGATCTCGGCGTCTTCAGTTCTTCTGCTACTGGTTGTACTGATACAAGCATTGTACTGCTCAAAGTGTCTTAGGATACTAGAAAGAGCTCTCCTGCTATGATAAAGCTCTAACTGTATAGCAGATAGATGCCCTCTGGCTGCTTTATGGTGCTGAAACCTGCTTCAGCAAACATAGTTCTCCAAAAATAAACCGTTTACAAGCATCACAAGAGACATGCATCTATTTATCTCTGCTAAATAATCTGCATTTCACTGTCTGTGAGTTCATTTGGGAACGGGTTGTGTAGCACAGCCAGTGGTTATGTATTCATATTTAACTGAACCATAAGATTATTATATTTGACTTCATTTATTTGCATTCCTGCAAATGTTTGGCCTGTAAATTTCCATGTCCTGCTCGTTTCCTCCTCTGAAACGCTTTTGGCTCATTATTTTTATTAAGGGATGAGAGTCTCTGTAGGCCAGAGCAGTACATTATTTCAGCTTGTTTAATGTGTGCTGTGTACACTCACTGAGGTGCTCTATGGAAGCCTGGGCCGCTGCGACACCCGGGCCTTTTATACCTGGAGAGAAAAAACCCACAGGGTTCAGAGAAATAACGAAAATAAAACGTGTCTTTTTTGACTTGATTTACAGATAACTGTGATCTCCACTTCAAAGTGTCCCGGGATCGATACAGCGGTTATCCACTGACCATAGAGGGCTTTGCTTACCTGTGGGCCGGAGCACGAGCCTCCCATGGTGTCACCCGGGGCAGAGTGTGTTACGAGATGAAGGTCATTTTCACAGGATAAAGCTCTCTTTTCCATGCTCCCTATGTGTGAGGCACTTTGCTCATAAACACTCCTCCTTCCTGTCAGATCAATGAGGAAATCCCTGTAAAGCACCTTCCCAGCAGTGAGCCGGATCCCCATGTGGTCCGAATAGGGTGGTCCATCAACCACTCCAGCACGCAGCTCGGTGAGGGACGATCACGTTGCACACGAGCACGCCATTGTTTGTAACGACCGTTCACTAAACAGACATGTCGTCGGTGTTTCAGGCGAGGAGCCTTTTTCCTTTGGATATGGAGGAACTGGAAAGAAATCCTCTGACTGCAAGTTTGCAGACTACGGGGAGAAGTTTGGTGAAAATGATGTCATCGGCTGCTACATTGTAAGTAACTATCACATGTATCCTGTTTTTAAAATCCAGGATGCAAACTATATAAGGGTTACTTCTAACTGCATCTTTAGGACTTTGAGAGTGACGATGAGGTTCAGATGGGCTACTCCAAGAACGGCGTGTACATGGGTGTGGCTTTCCGCACCACAAAGGAAGAACTGGCAGGACGCGCTCTGTTCCCCCACGTCTTAGTGAAGAATTGTGCTGTGGAGTTCAACTTTGGACAGAAGAGAGAGCCTTACTTCCCCCCAGAGGAGGGATACACCTTCATCCACAACCTTGACATGGAGGACAAGATCAGGGGCACGAAGGGTCCGTCAAGCAAATCTGAGTGCGAGGTAGGACAACGACTTTGTGAGCAGGAACCAACAGAACGGTTCTGATGCTGTACTATGGAGTCATTTAGCAGACGCTGTCACCCAAAGCGGCTCACAAAGCATCATTTAACCAGTTATGCATGAAAGGAATGAGCAGGATGTGGCTTCAGGTGAACTAAAAGCAACACATTTCTGCCCGGTTTCAGATTCTGATGATGGTGGGCCTGCCTGCCTGTGGAAAGACCACCTGGGCTATAAAACATGCTCAGTGTAATCCGGATAAAAAGTACAACATCCTCGGCACGAACGCCATCATGGACAAGATGAAGGTTTGTTTTGTCCTTTTAATCCTTATGGCAGAACAACGTCCCTTATATCTACAGCTTCTCTGGAACCGTGGTGTGAAACTGGACCATCCGTTGTGCTGCATATCTTTTAGTTAATCTAGACATTTATATCCCATCCAGAGGTTTATTGCATCTGGTTCTGAAGCCAACTGGTGTGCATTACCTGTTTATGCGCAGTTCAGCGAGCTAAATCACTGTGAGGTCACCATAGCAACACATTGATCAGCTGTTTTATACCATCTTTAATCGTGTATTCAATATCGGACAGTTTAGCTTAAAAGTGCATCAAACATGAAATGGTTCCTATATTTCAGCATATTTAGTG
>JBAMIG010000009.1:24232608-24244007 GCA_037177335.1 Kiunga ballochi | reverse complement strand
CCTGGACTGGTGGTTTACCTGCTTTTACCTGGACTGCTGGTTTACCTGCTTTTACCTGGACTGCTGGTTTACCTGCTCGTAGGGTTTGATGCGTGTCTCCTGCTTGTGCACGCTAACAGACGTGTCCTGCAGCGCTGGCAGCTTTGCATCGGGTCTTACCTTCTTCTCTGGAGATGCATGTGCAAGCGTGCTGAGGCGGTTCCCCCTCCGGTTCTTCTCAGGTGTCCAGACCCCGGGGTCCGTCTGGGTGGAGCGGTCCGACAGCGTCGGATCATCTGCGTAATGCTTCAGAGCCGAGGAGGTCCTGTTGTGCTCCACCTCGTTGCTTTGGGGGAAAACAAAGGTGTCCTCCTCTGAACCTGACAGGGAACATCACACACGTGTGAGATCTTCTGAGTGCGTTTCCATGGCGATGCATGGTGCCGAGAATACGCACTCCAGCTGTTGGGCTTGGTTTTGGAGTCCGGTGCAGGGGTACACGGACAGGACCCGGTCGTGTTTTTGTGTTTCTTTATGCACTCCGTTTCCACCAGGTCTCTGCAGTGTTTGTGGCAGTTTATCCCGCAGTCTGAGGAGAAGCATAGCGACTTACACTAAAGCAGGGACTTTTACTGTTTATGGACATTAAAGGAAATAGAAGCAGAGAGTTTATATAATGCAGTGAGCTAAACAGGGCCAGCGTGCTGAGGAAGAGTGTGAAGGAAAACGGTGGATGAATCTAGATCTGTTTTTCTTCTTGTTGCTTCACATCCTTTAAGTTTGCGACATCGGTTTCTCTCTGAACATGTGCATACTATAAGGAGTCCATGTCCTGTGGCTGCAGATGTTATAAGATGTTTGTGCTGATATGCTAAAAGACATGGCTTCAGAAGACTCATGGTTGAAATTCATCTTTGCAAACATAAAATCTTCTGATCTCTTCCTGATTGATTAGCAGGAACTGTTTCTGGTGTCTTTCCTCCTGGGTTTATGCACAGCTCACTGCAGAGCAGCAAACTCAGTCCTAAAATCCTCATAGATTTTAGATTCTATTCACCTTATTCTATGTTTATGTTACCTAAATATGAGCCAGTCTGTTGCTATGGTGATCCCTAATATTGCCATAAAGTCAGACTAGTTTATATTTGTCCCAATCCTGCAGGCGAACGAGGACCGTTCTGACCTCCACAACAGCTTAAATATCTGTTTTATCTATAACTTTACTTCCTTTGCCTCCAAACTTTCTTTACTGAAGCTGATTTCTCTTGAAAAATGACTGAATTGGGTTAATTGTGATGTTAGAAGTTGCTTTTTTGTCTTACCTTTGCAGTGGTAGCCCTGTTTGATGACTCCCCACAGCTAAAAGAGGACAGACATGGTGTCATCAGACAGTTCAGCTGCTCTTTGGTGTAAAACCAAAATATTGCAAAATAAAAACCCCAAACAGGTTAAACTCACAAAGCCTCCACATTTATAGCAGAATGTCGGCCGCTTGTATGTGATTTCATGGAAGTTGTGTGCGTCATTGAAGTTGTACCCCAGCTTGGCACATACTGACATTCCCCTCATGAAGTAAGAGGTGATTTCTTCATGGCTGATTTGACCCTCCCTGTGCAGAAAAGGTTCCACATTACAGGCAAAGGTTTGCGAGCTGAGGCTTCCAGAAAGCCTTTCAGAGCTGCTTTTCCTCCACACCACTGTGGTTGTGGCCACGATGCTTCCTCACCTGTCAGTTTCTTGAGTGCAGAAGGAGAAGGGGAAGTTTGCTGCGATTTTTTCAAAGTCTTCCAGAGAAATGTAGCCGCCCTGCTTCTGGTCGTAGTTCTTCATGATGGACTGCAGGGGGCGACAGAGAAGCAGAGAGGGCTTAGTTCTGCTTTAGACTGCCATGTAAAGAGGAAGTGAAAGACAGGAGATTGTAGCAGAGTGACAAACTCACATCCACCATCTGTTTGACGTGTTTGGATATGGTGTCGGGGTCGAGCCTGGGGGTGACCCCTGATCCCCATTCCCCCACCACCGGGGGTCCAACTGGAGCTCCGGGCTGTGAAGTGACGGCAGAAGGAGTGTGAAAAGAAAAAGAGCACACCCACCACATAACACACTTCCCTAACAAACACAGCTTTGATGTGGCTGACAGTCACTGCTTTTGCTTTTAGGAGGTCACACCCACACCGAGTACACAACCTTACACCATCTTATCACAACAGTCTGAAGCAGATAGATAAAGTTCATCGTGTCACCTGAATCTTAGGGTTCTTGGGTTCCTTGGTGTACGAAAGTTCATAGATTTCATCCTCTGTGTAGTATAAATCCAGAGAGAGCTGAGGAACAAAAAGAACTTAATCTGAGATGCACTTTGGAGGAGTTTCTTTCAATCACAATCCCTGCAGTGTCTGTGGTACCGTGAGCAGATGCAGAAGGTCTTTGTTGGCCTCAAACGGCGGCGTGCAGCTGTGGATGGCCAGCAGCTCGTTGATGTTGCTGTACAGATGCTGCAGCTTGCTCAGGTTGATCTTCTCCTCGTCTATGTAGTCGGGCAGAGCCTCGTTGAGCGAGATCAGGTCCTTCAGGTGGACGCCCAGGATGGGTACCTTGAAGCCCTTGCAGTCGTTGTAAACCCTCCGGTAGTTGCTGTAGTTGCTGCGCGAGGAGAGCAGTTCTGTCATTTCACTCAGGGCCTGAAAGAGGATGAGGGCAAAGAAATGGAGAAACACCTTGCACTCAGCGTTTTCTGAACAAAGTGCAGGGTTGCATGGTGAAACCCATTTTATGTGGCTTTACAGCTTATTTTCTGCATGTGAGAGAAAAAGGTTCATGTGATCTGCCTCTGATTTTTTCTTTCTTTTATTAGAAGCTATCATTTCTTTTTTCCCTTTTTAGCTTCATGTAAAAGAGACGCTACACATTTCTGAGCTAAACATAGTTAGCGTTTAGCAGTGCATTATTAGCTTATTATGATCATATATTTGTATATTTATTTATTTTTTAACCTAATAAAGCTATCCATACAAACATAAATCTACAGCATGTGAATAAAAGGTGCAAAGTGGAGAACAGTCGCTCACAAATCCTTAACTAACCCAACATAATGAATAAAAAGCTGAGGGTTGCTGTTTGCTCCTGTATGAGTCTCATTCCTGTACATAGAAACGGTTGTATAAAGCAGCATCAGCTAGAGGAGGAAAGAACTGACATCTTCCCAGGAGGTGGTGTGTTTATAATGCGTGTGGATCGGATGAATCTCAACATGTTTCTTCCACCATCTCATTTATAAACGGAGCGCTGGGTTTTCCTCATGCTTCCCTGCTTCTTACTGGCAAAACGTGTTGGAGCAGCAGAAAGCGTCTCCTTAGCTGGTTTATTAAAACAAGGAAAACATTGAATTGACTCAATAATCCTGGTGTTAAGCCTCAAACATAATGCTTCCTGCAAATAAAAAAGTTTACATTGATGTTTAGTCTCAAAGCTAAAACGCTTTTATTAAGCAGCAATCATCCTTTTTATGTCACCATACGGAGACTTTTCAGGTAAACATTACACTGATGCAAGCAGACAGGAAGGTTCTGCAGAGCAGAATGCAAAAAGGATGCAAAGATCCTGTTTCTGTAACAAGTCCTGGTTGTAAAACAAGCATGGATGTGAAATACCTTAGTGATGTCAGGAGCCAGCAGGTTGGATGTGTCTTTGAGGCGGGAGATGGAGCTGTGACAGAGGCCTCCGGTTACTGCCATTAGAGTGTTAAAGTTCTGCAGGACTCTCAGTTTCTGCAGAAAAGACACATGTCAGAATAAAGACAACAGACAGAGAATAAATGTGCGTTTGCTCCTCCTACCTGAGCTACATGGATGAACTTGGTGAAGACCTGGGCTCTCTGCTGGGCGGTGTGTCTGCTGAGGATCATCAGCTGGACCCACTGGGACACACCGTTACACATCATGACCGAACGCTCCAGAGCCGGGTTGTCCCTCACCGAGCCGCGCACCACGTAGCTGCGATAGTCCAGGAACTGGACCATCACATGAGACATGTCAGAGAGGACACTGCAGAAAACTGAAACTCTGATGATGTTTTTATACTGTCATCTCATATATACAGCTACAGCAGCTAATTTATCTAAGCTTTGATTCCCAGCTCTCCTGCTTTTATGAACATCTGAATTAGTGAGTGTTAGCCTGATGTTTCAGAAATCACTCATGGCTTTGAGCCTGATGCCTCCTTAACCCTTTCATGCCGTACAGTATATATAGGCTGTGATAACTTTTCTGATAGTTTATGCATCATTTTATATTAAAGCTAGTTCATAAACTGATACTCGTCTTCTTCACAATAATACTACTATAATACTACAATAATACTAGAATAATTCTGACACATGAGATGTTGCTATGTGATTTTATCTAGTCCAACTCTTTTTTTCTTGGTTGAGCTTTAAGGGGTCATGATGTGTGAATGTTTAGTTATTACTAATGCAGCAAATAAGGATTTATAATGTTCAAAGAATGAGATTTTTCTTGTTGCGAGAGCTGAAAAGGAAATTAATGCTGATGTGATGAGAGATGATTGTAATAATATGTTCATGTCAGGATTTGACTTTGAGGCAAGTTGTGTTTTCCAAAAATCAAAGCTGGAAGAAAAAAAGTGTTGCAAATTGTCACAAACAGTGACGTACGTTACGGTGAAAGTGGCTATTTTAAGGCTAGGAGTTAAGGGGTGGAGTATTTAGAGGTATAAATAAATGACCTGTGTGTTGCATCGATGGTGACTTTGCTGCTAAATTCGGCTGCAGTCAGCGCTTTCTCAGCTTAGGAAAGCAGGGAATCAGTATTAGTTCAGACCAAATATGAGAATTTTACTTTAAGTTATTCATGCATTAGACATTTTTATGCAACGTTTTTGTCTTTTTATTAATGATTATTGCAAAGTAAAACTTATACATGCTGTTGATTTAGTGAGTAACAAAAGTAAAAAAGCTTTTACTGTGATAGGAAAGCAGTGCAGTCAGCATGTCATCATCTCAGGTTGAACGGTTTCAGCAGAACACTAAAGAAATCTTCTGTTTCTATTTAATTCATTTTAGTCTTTTGAGTTGGTTTCAATTCTCTATTTAAAGTTTTTTCTAGCTTACCGTGAAGCTTTAATGTAAAGCAGTTCAACTTAACTCGAGTTATATGTGATACAATTAATGATGTAAAAATAAGTGAAAAACTTTCTATTATTCTCATTATTGTGTAACAGTCTGCTGGGTGTGTGTTTCAGTGTCTACCACCCCTTAGCTATGCCCACACCATCGGTCTTCTCAGTCTGTTTTTCCATTGACACCTCGCTGCTTAGAGTATCATCATCTTATTGGTTTCATAGACTGTACCACCATTTGCCACTTTCAGCTAGAATTACAGATTTACTGTTTACTGTTGATTACAGATTTAGTTTGCTGTATTATTACAGATCCTCTTTTGTTTTCTCAATTCATACGTTGTGCTGCTTCTTTAGGTTAGTCTGTGGGACAGAGCTTTTGGTTGCTTTTTGGCTTTTCAGTAAGTAAATACCATCACAAGAAGTTTAACTTAAAAGTTAGCCATCAGCTTTAAACAGCTGTGTTCAAAACCACCATCAAAGCTAAAATCCTTGCTTTACTCATGAACTTGGATTCTTAGAAATACTTGTCCACAATTTATCTTTATTAGACAAGAGTACAGTCCCGCTGTCCTTACAGGTGTCCACCAGACAGCTGCAGTTTGTCCTCAGATCTTTATACTGGTTTCCTTCCTGTCAAAAAATGACTTTAAAATCCTGTTGTTAGTTCTTAAAGCATTTTTGGACTTGTAACCTGTCCACCCTGTCCACCCTGTCTCTGTCCTGCTACTCACTGGGATGGTTTACAGCTAAAGGACTGAGCATTGAATGTATATTGGAGTTGATTCAGATGGAGAAAAGGTTCTTGGTTTGATGGCTTCTCTAAACTGAGAGCACTCCTCTCCAATCCACATGCTAAAAACCCAGAAACTTCTGAATATCTTAAGCTGATCTAGTGTGGACAAAAGTGCAACTTACTGAAACATTACAGAAGTTCTTGAATTCTAGATAGCTGAGATGTTCAGCCATTTCATCTGGCTCCATGTGATCAAAGATCAAAGACACCTTCCTCTTCTTCACAGAGGGCGAGGGCGCCTGGGACATGTTTGCATGAGGGCTTCTGGGAGGGAAAACGAAACAAAAACACATTATAAATAGACACTTTATTCTATTTATAGAAAAAACTTGTTTATTTTGGGTTCAAATGAGCAAACTGTAATTCCTTCTGCGTATGTTGATGATTTAAACAACAGCGTGACCCACAAGCAGGAGGTGTCGATGAGCTGCGACTGAGTATTTCCTCCATCAAGCTGGACGAGCGCCCACAGGTCCCCCATGATCTCTTCAAGGTGGGGGCCCACCTCAAATGTTGCCGGGAACTGGCTGGTCCACTGCCTTGCCCCGAAGCAGAACAGAAAACATGTTTACTACTCGCAAAGAAAGAAGGATAACCAGTTCTGTCACACTCCACCTCCCAGGATGTCCCCAGTGTCCTTACACACCTGAACAAGTGGTAGATCTGTGTCCGCCTGAGTCCTCTTTTATCGGGGGGACAATCCTTATAAGTGAGATCAAGTCAAGGACCCAAACGTGCTGTTGATATAAGTATGCTTTATGCCAAACACCAACAGGGATATACATTACAAATCTGCTTTGCAGGAGTGCAAAACAAAGCCATGCCTGTGCCCTGATCGGATGAATTAACCTGAACATGTGACTGGAAGCAGCGCTCCAGTGGGACCAGAGCGACAGGAAGGATATAGGGTGAGAAGTTTCTGCGCAAACTCCTGAGAAGGAACAATCCAGCTGTGCATCATCAGGGTCATGTGGACCAACTGGGAACCTTTAGGACTGGAAATCCTACCATCTGAATCTGCAGGCAGAACCCAGCAGCACATTAGGAGCAGGACTAAGTCTTGCTGCTTCACAGGATGCTCATCCAGCCAGCCAGCATGCTTTGGATGTTGTTTCAGACCCACACATGGATAGATAGAACCACCTGCTGAAGCTGCAACTGCCTGGAGCCACTATTCAAATTCCTCTGGTGGAACTATGCAAAAACAAAAACCCAAGTGTTTTTCTATTTCAGGGATATTAGATGCAGGTTTTCAATGTGTCCCTGCTCCAACGGCCCCTGAAGTTCTGCACAATGGCTCATTAACTGGAGTCAGGTGTTAGATCTACCGATAGATGAACGAGAACGCTGCTGAAATGCAAAACCAGCGTGAGAGCACCACGTGATTCAGACACCTGTAGCATCAATAAGCTGAGACGGGTTTTCTGGATGGACCTAAGTGTTTCCTCCTTAGTGGGCTTTTAACACACTCCATCTAGATTTTGGCTAAATTGCACTTAAACAGTTGAAGGCTCTGTTATATGTTTTAAGACTGAGGTGAGGTATTTCTGACAGGAGAAAGTTGAACGGTGAAGTTGATTTTCCACGTGCTTTCTCAGAAATGCAACATGTAACTATAAGCATCCAGATTTTATTGATTTATTTTGGATTTGAATAAACTGGTAAATGAACAGTAAGAGCTCAGAGAAAAAGGAGCTTAATATAGGCTTTCTGGTTTCTGCAGCCCTGCAGAACAAAGCTGGACTGTATATGAGACTGCTGTTTATCTCCCACTCTGGCTCTTCTGCTCGCTTTTCTTCATCCCTCGGTTACATAACCTCATTGTGATGAAGAGGAGAGTCACATGACCAACTTTGGGAACACATGCATGTAGGTAAAGAAGGAGACAGACCAAAGCAATTGAGACAGCGCTGTATGAGCTCATCCAGGCTGGCAGCACTGGCGCTGGGAGCAGAGCCGGGGCTCTGCAGGGCCCTTCTGATGTCCTGAGGACTGGGACATGTGTTCCTCCTCCGCTGGACTTGCTTCTTGCTCTTCAGCAAACCAGGAGTCTCCCCATTGGGTTTCCTGAGAGAGGCAGAAAGGAGGAAATAGAAATAGAGAGCATAAGCTGAGTGTAAAATAAGTGGAGCATCTTGTGGTAAGATGGTGCAGGTCAGCTTCTGAGGAAATGCAGCTCCCCACATCTGATAAAGCGTGCTACATTTCTGCAGCTTGCTGAGCTGTCATGCAGAACAATGATGGTTACAGGGGCAGGTAAAAAATGCAGTTTAAGGTGTTTTATTACCAGCACACAGCTTAAATTAGGGATCAGATCATTGTCCAGGACAGTTCGCTCAGTAAGAATCATTTACAACTCATCTGCGTTTATACATAACGTTTCCCAGAAAGGACAGTGGAACAGACCGTTTATATTAAATAAATGATTTTTATAAAATAGCTTGAAATGAATAAAAATAAATGTATATAAAATGAGCAACTGCCCTGCCAGGAAGCTGGACATGGTGTCTTTTTTTATTTGTCTGTTTCGTGATTAGACCGACGCTTCCTCTTCAGATTACAGCCACAGTTAAGCAATTCCTATCTGGCTTTCATAATAACCAGCATCCATCTGAAGCGTTATATTCCATTTAATGCTGCAAAACAGCAAAAGGAAAAGTTTATTTCACACTTTGTTTCCTAAAGAACTAAAATGCAAAAGTGATAAAACCGCTCATAGTGTGTGTATGCCTACGTACAAACGGCATAAGTTCTGTTGTTGGTGCATGCTGGGTAAAATTCTGTCATCATTGGGCTTAAAAAGGGATGAGCATTTTGAAAGTGTCAGCCTTCGTATTGCAGCTCGTGTGATGACATTATCAGGAAAGAGTGTGGCTTCAGAGAAATGACAGAGAAGTTTCCTGAATGACCAGATACAGCCCCCTGAAAATAACACACACACACACACACACACACACACACAGCTCCCCTCCAGTCACACAAAAACATTAGGTTTGCTTTATGTAAAACACACGACATGCATATAGAACACAGGGTGACATTCACTGATGTATTTATACCACCAGCCGCCCGTATGTGCTGCTCCATCCACCTACAACAGCACGCATGTCTCTGAGCCATGACCCCCTGCTGCTGCATCATGGTAGCCCTGCTCCATATGGCTGCTTCTCAGACCTGCTGCAAAACCCACCTCTTCTCCTCATCTTGGCCTTATTGCTCTGTCTACCTTTCTCACTCTACAGTACAAGATTTATTTGTGAATTTATTTCACAATAAAGATAGATCAATCTGACAGCTCGCGCAGAGCTTCATGAGAGGAGCCAAACAAATGATTGAGGTGTGTGCAATCATTTTATGATGCCTCAGGAAGTGATGGGGGCTTCAAACGCTGCTCCATGCTTTGTGACGTCTGAGCGATCAGGAAGGTGGAACGTCATTAAACTCAATTAAAAATAGTACAAAGAGCATTTGAGTTCTGAAGCTGGTAAATGTTTACATCCATTTTGCATTTCATGCCATAAACATGTTGGAAAAAGACCTCGATCATGTGACACCACTGTGTAACACTCACTTCCTGGATTTCCCCCTCAGTTGTGTAACCTCTCTGTGACGAGGAGGAACGGCACATGACAGACTTCATCATAAAACATATATGCAGGGACAGAAATGGACCAGAGCAGCTCAGGCAGAGCTGGATCAGCTTATTCAGGCTGGCAGCGTCGGCTTTAGAGGACGTGACGGTGTCCTGAGGACGCCAACGTCTGTGTCCTCCATCCACTTTCTTCCCTTGCTACAGGAGCCTGTATACAATCTAGTGTGGTTTCCACTTTGCAGCTAATATTCTTCTTTAACTTTGAAAAATGGTAAAACATGTGAAGGAATCCACTTCCAAGCTACCCCACTCTGAAAGTGATGACGCAGTTTGATGATGTCACAGCAATATGATTTACTGAGAGTTAAGCTAAACCAATGCAAAGCTGTAGAAAGCTGGAGGCTGCTTCTCTTTTATTTCATCTTTCTGACGTAGAGGAGATGTAGCAGAGGAGTTTGATATAAAATGTGTATATTGTGTAAAATTTTACATAAAAAAGTAAAAATTGAAATCACGTTTAGATGCCAATAATACTGAACATTTTAAAAGAGACGTGACCTCTTTTATTTTCCTGTGTCTTCCGGTAAGGACCACTTCTACTGAATTTAACCCGATTCCATAGTAGCTTGTAGTGCCGTCCTGCAGCTTATAAGGTGCCAGTAAAACATTCTTTTAGACGACTTTTCCTGTGAACAGAAAGACCTGACATGAAGACGTGCAGCCGCTGATAGCAGTTCTGCTGGTTGGTGTTTTGTCGTTGTAAAGAATAAAGCATTCCCAGTTCAACAAACTGGTGCTGGAGTTTTACTTTACATTGTAGAAGCCACCAGAAAGGTTCTGTCTTTTGTCTTCCTGCAGGTATCTTTGACCTTCGAGCTGCAACGTTCTTATCTGTGCTTACTGCATCAACCACCAACAGACAAGCGCAGCCCAGTGTTTTTATTGTTCTGCCTCGCTTTCTCTTCCTGTCACCCTCCACTATGAACAGATGAAGGCAGATGTCTTCTCCCTCTCACACTGGTTCTTTCTCTCTGAAGAAAGCTTCTTTTTGTTGCCCAGTGCATGTTCAGCCACAAGTTTTAGTTTCTGTATATAAAGTTCCTGTAATTCCTCTATTCAGAGTAGATAAAATGCCACATTTCCACATCTTTACTCTGAGAAGAAGAAAGTACCCTTTGCTTGCATATTTTAGACTTCATCACACCTGGCTGCATGGAATGAATCATCCTGGTGTGCTAAATAGTGACTCATTGACAGGTTTTCAGTGAACCTAACTGTGTAACATTAGCCAGATTTTGCAATGACAGAGCCAAGAGGTATCATCTGCATAAAAAGTGATTTGATTGATGTTATCTATATATGGAAAGAAAAGAAGGGGTCCACAGACCGACCCTTGTAGAACACCCTTAGAAACTGGTTTCTGTATATAAAGTGAATTTGATTTCTTTTTTCATTCAGAATGAATTAAAAACCCTTTCGACCCTTCCTCTTCTTTAATTGTGGAAGTGAAGACCCAGTTATCAGGCACCCCTGCCCCGCATGTTAAACTATAAGCTTGTATTAAAGTGCATGATAGAGTCATGTTAAAGAGCTTGTTCTGTAACAGAGACTGTCTGACCTGGTGAATATCAGCATGAAGATGAGGAACAGTAATATTTGATGGATGTTCATATATACAAGCTCGGGTTCTCTACCAGAGTCCTGGGAGCTTGAGGGTCCTACGCAGTATCTTAGCTGTTCCTAGGACGGCGTTCTTCTGGACAGAGATGTCTGATGTGTCTCCAGGTATCTGTTGTAGCCACTTGTCCAGTGTGGGGGTCACGGCACCCAGTGCTCCGATCACCACGGGCACCACTGTTGCTTTCACCCTCCAGGCCTTCTCCAGTTCTTCCTTGA
>JBAMIG010000009.1:24183719-24193775 GCA_037177335.1 Kiunga ballochi | reverse complement strand
ATGGGTTAATGAATAGGTGGATGGATGAATGGATGAATGGGTGGATGGGTTAATGAATAGGTGGATGTATGGATGAATAAATGGATGGATTAATGGATGGATGGGTTAATGGGTGGGTTAATGAATAGGTCGATGGATGGATGGATGGATGGATGGATGGATGGGTTAATGAATGGGTGGGTGGATGGATGGATAGATGGATGAATGGATGGATGGATGGAGAGAGAGAAAACATCATTAGGGGACCTTGTGGTATTTTTAACCCATCGTTTCAACCTGCTACCTCCAGCTGGAGCGGGAGCCACATGAAGTGGGGGCAGTCTTTCCGTATTCGCCACATCACCACCGGCCGGTATCTGTGTCTCGATGATGACAAGGTCCTGATGGTGGTGGACCCAGAGAAGGCCAACACTCAACTGTCTGCATTCTTTTTCCGTGCTTCAAAGGTCAGATTTGCCAGAGTCTGGACGTTAAGTCTTCCTGGTATCTGTCACTGCCTGACCATGCCGGCTCTTCCTGGCCTGTTCTGATACTTTCTCCTGGTTTCCCTGAGCAGGAGAAGGTGGAGGTTGCTCAGAAGCGTGACGTTGAAGGGATGGGCATCCCAGAGATAAAGTATGGAGAGTCCATGTGTTTTGTCCAGCATGTGTCCACAAGTCTGTGGCTCACTTATGCCGCCCTCGATGCCAAAGCTGCTCGTTTAGGAACGATGAAGAGAAGGGTGAGAATCTACCCAACAAAATCCAAAGGAAAGGAAACGGGACCTTATCAGAGGATGCAACCTGTAAAATGGCGGCTGTCTTCATCCACAGGTCATTCTGCATCAGGAAGGTCACATGGACGACGCTCTGACAGTGTCTCGCTCCCAAACAGAGGAGTCTCAGGCTGCTCGGATGATTTACAGCACCACAGGCCTCTTCAGGCAGTTCATCAAGTAAAACATGTCTTTATGTCGTATTGTTCTCTGAACCAGTCCCAATCATTTTGATTGACGGTCATATCTGTGCTTTTCCAGGGGATTGGACTCCCTGAGCGGGAAGAACAAGTCTCCAGGTCCGGTGTCCCTCCCTCTGGAAGGAGTCATTCTCTCCCTACAGGATCTCATCTTTTACTTTCGTCCACCCGAAGAAGAACTGGAGCACGAAGAGAAGCAGACCAAGCTGCGCTCCCTGCGCAACCGACAGAACCTCTTCCAGGAGGAGGTGATCCGCACTCTGCAACATGAGGCGAATGCATTGTAAACACACAGTTTGTGTGACCTGCTCCCTGTGTGCGTCCTTTCATTCCCAGGGAATGATAACCATCGTCCTGGAGTGCATCGACCGGCTGAATGTCTACAACACTGCTGCACACTTTTCTGAATTTGCTGGGGAGGAGGCAGCGGAGTCCTGGAAGGAGATCGTCAACCTCCTCTACGAGCTGCTGGGTAGAAGAATGACGGTGAACTCAAACTAAACTCTGCCCTGTCGAACAACCCAGCATCATCTCTGTCTCTGTGCCTCTTCCTCACACAGCTTCGCTGATCAGGGGCAACCGCTCCAACTGTGCGCTGTTCTGTGACAATCTGGACTGGCTGGTCAGCAAGCTGGATCGACTGGAAGCCTCCTCAGGTAGCTCCTACACTCATCACACCTAAAACCAGTGCTGATTTTTAAAACCAGTAGATTACTTTAAGGTTTACTGGTTCAGTAGAGACAATAATGAGCTCATGAGATCTTTTTAAGCTGCCATTTGCAGTAAAGAGTGTCACATCCTCCATGTATTTCAGGAATTCTTGAGGTGCTGTACTGTGTTCTAATTGAAAGCCCTGAAGTTCTGAACATCATCCAGGAAAACCACATTAAATCCATCATCTCTCTCCTGGACAAACATGGAAGGAACCACAAGGTTTGTCTGTTATTGTGTGGGGAAGTCGGGGAAGACTGGCGCAGCTCCAAGAAGTTTCCACCTTCAGCCTCCATTTAACACACAGATCATGGCAGTGTTTGTCCTCCCCTTCCTGTAGGTTCTGGATGTGTTGCGTTCTCTCTGTGTGTGTAACGGTGTGGCCGTGAGGTCCAACCAGAACCTCATCACTGAAAACCTGCTTCCAGGTCGAGATCTTTTGTTGCAGACCAACATCGTGAACTATGCCACAAGGTGCTTCATCTGCCTTTTTATAATGTAAAAAAGTGCCCCTCTCTCAGGTTAATCTGCTAAACACATAAGTCATGTCACAGAAATAATAGAGAAATCCTTTTTGATCTTAAATTGGACCATCTGATACACTGAGCAAGCATGTTGTGACAGTGTGGTTATACAAAGACTGATCAGACAGGACTTGTTTGAAAGGGTTTCAGGAAAAAGCAAACTGTGCAGCCTGGTGCTGCACACCTTCCTGAGTAATAGTGTAGTAGTAGCTGTCCATGAACTCAGCCAGAACACAGCTCACCTCAAACCTCGAGCTGAAAGAGGGAGCACTTTAAACAGCACGTATTATTTATTCATTCATGAGTCTGTTTTGTGATTTTATTGTCTTCTTGCTCCTGTGCTCAGTGTCAGGCCAAACATCTTCCTGGGTACATGTGAGGGGTCCACACAGTATAAGAAGTGGTATTATGAGATGATAGTAGATTACGTGGAACCCTTTGTGACAGCGCATGCCACCCACCTGCGAGTGGGCTGGGCTATGACGGAGGGCTACAGCCCCTACCCGGGAGGAGGAGAGGCCTGGGGAGGCAACGGAGTGGGGGATGACCTGTACTCTTACGGCTTTGATGGACTGCATCTGTGGTCGGGTAAGATTATCCTTCCTTGTGCGACACAATGTGCCACAGTGGGATCAGTGTGAGTGAGACTCAAGGTGTTTGTCATTCAGGTACCTTGGCCCGCCAGGTGGCTTCACCCAGCGCACACACACTTGCTGCAGATGATGTTGTCAGCTGCTGCTTGGATCTGAGCGTGCCCAGTATCTCCTTCCGTATTAATGGCCACCCAGTGCAGGGCATGTTTGAAAACTTTAACGTGGACGGTCTCTTCTTCCCGGTCATCAGCTTCTCTGCCGGAGTCAAGTCAGTTCAGAACAGGAAATCTTCTCCTGTTGTCTTAATGGCCTTCTCTTAATGGTCACTGCTTCTCTTCAGGGCTCGGTTCCTTCTTGGTGGACGCCATGGTGAATTTAAGTTCATGCCCCCGCCGGGTTACGCACCGTGCTACGAGGCTTTGCTTCCAAGAGAGAGGATGCGAATCGAACCCATCAAGGAGTACAAGCATGACTTTGATGGTGTGCGCAACTTCCTGGGACCTACCCAGTCCCTCACCCACACCTCGTTCACCCCCTGCCCTGTGGACACAGTTCAGGTAAACAAACAAAACAAACTAAATGATTTGTTAGGTTTGCTTGTGTTGACATCTTTTTGTTGTATAGATTGTGTTGCCCCCCCATTTGGAACGTATCCGGGAGAAGCTGGCTGAGAATATTCATGAGCTCTGGGCCGTCACTCGTATCGAGCAGGGATGGACCTATGGAATGGTGAGCGCTGAAATCAGAGGAAACCTGCAGAAAGGTGTTGCTTCAGCAGATTCGGATTTAGTCTGGTCCCTCTGAAACACCCAGATCAGTAATTACTGTCCTCATCTCAGATGAGCTTCACATAAGCTCCAAACGTCCATTATTTTGAAGGAATACAGTGAATTCTGCTGCATTTTCAATGTGAAATTGCCTTCCAGTGAAAGTTGGATGTTAGCATCGTGGCATTAGACACACTGCAGGAAAACCAGGTGTGGTTAGCTTTTGCACCTGTTACTGAATTTTAGAGCCGCAAATCTCAAATGTTGATATAAAATACCCACATTTCATCACTATTTATAACCCAGCAGCAAACATATCAAATACAGGCAGTGGTCCTTTGTTACAACCTCCCCCACTATGTAGGTGGTTAGATATCTTTGTTGAGGGGACATGGGGGAAAGCTCAATGCAAAGCCAGCTGCTGGACTGGGAATGTGAAGGAAGCCATCTGTCTTTGATTGGAAACCCTCATTAAACAGAGATCACATATCTCACACATGCAGTCCAGTCTTGTTCTCCTCTCCAGGCAGTTTGACAACTATTCACACCTCAAACACATGCCCAAAACATTTGCCATGTTGGCCAGGTCGGTAAACAACTCACAGGTGACAATGGCCCAGCGTTTGGGTGCCTGGCGTACTAGCAGCATCTACGTCTGTGAAGGTGTGAATGTCCCAGCAACAGCTTAGAAACATCAGCTGGTTTTTACAAATGAAAATTGGTTTGTCGGAAGCAACAAGTTAAATCGAGTTTTAAAGCAACACGACCTGCTTTTATCCTTTTTCAGCTGAGGGATGACAACAAGAAGCTCCATCCTTGCTTGGTGGACTTCCTAAGTCTCCCTGAACCAGAGAGGAACTACAACCTGCAGATGTCAGGCGAGACTCTGAAGTGAGTTTATGAAGTTAAAGACATGAGTCAGAGACGGACGCTTCTGCTTTTGGACTTTGTTTGTGATGTCCTATTGTCCCACAGGACTCTCCTGGCCTTGGGTTGCCACGTCGGCATGGGTGATGAGAAAGCAGAGGAGAATCTCAAAAAGATCAAGTTGCCTAAGACGTATGGAGGCCAAGATGTGTGGATGTGCAAGCAAACGTTTTTCAGACTTTTCTGTTTGTCTGATGAGCTTTTCTGTCCTCCAGGTATGTGATGACTAACGGCTACAAGCCCGCACCGCTGGACCTCAACCATGTCAAACTGACACCAAACCAGAATCAGCTTGTGGAAAAATTGGCAGAGAATGGCCATAATGTTTGGGCGAGGGACAGGGTACGACAGGGATGGACCTACAGCATCGTGCAGGTTCGGAACATCTCTGATGCTTTACACCTGACAAATCAGGTGTGTTTGTTCCGCTCTGTTGTTACCTGTTGTCACACTGCAATCTGTGATCCTTCCTAGGACATCGTGAACAAGCGAAACCCTCGTCTGGTACCGTATAACCTGCTGGACGAGAGAACTAAGAAAACCAACCGTGACAGTGTTAACAACGCTGTGCGCACCCTCATCGGCTACGGCTACAACATAGAGCCTCCGGACCAGGAGAGCAGTAAGTCCGCTTATCTGCTATGAAGATATTTGACTAAATGCAGAGCATCTTGCAGACCTTCCTCACACACATCTCTGCAGCTGGACACGGCCTTGAGAACACCCGTGGGGACAAGGTTCGGATCTTCAGAGCGGAGAAATCGTATGCCGTCACCCAAGGGAAGTGGTACTTTGAGTTTGAAGCAGTGACTACAGGAGAGATGAGGGTGGGATGGGCACGTCCCAGTGTCCGTGCTGACACTGAACTGGGAGCAGATGAATTGGCTTACGTCTTCAATGGCAATAAGGTCAGTCCACATCTGTATGGACACATCCGCCATAGTCTGAGAAAATGAGACAGTACGATGCTCCAACATTCACTGTCCAGGTGTGCTGGACAGGTAGGTCTGGACACCTGGAGCTTGGGATAGGCTCCAGCTTCCCCTCATTTATATCAACCAATAGCATGGCAACACGGTCACAGCCTTATTTTGGATTATAGGACTGAAATAGAGAAACCTACTGAGTTAAGAGGAAAATTCAGGAATGATCCCCCCAGCTCCTCCAGCCTGAACAGTCTCCCCCACCTTTCTGCTTTTGCTGAAGTTGCATTGAATTATGTTAACCTCTCTCCAGGCTCAAAGATGGCATGTTGGAAATGAACCATTTGGCCGGCAGTGGCTGTCCGGCGATGTGGTCGGCTGCATGATCGACCTGACAGAGATGAACATCATGTTCACGCTTAACGGGGAAATGCTCATCAGCGACTCGGGCTCAGAAATGGCTTTCAAAGACATTGAAATTGGAGAAGGTGAGAGTTGGAGGCCATTTGATTTGTTCCGATTTTGTGTTTTTGTTCATATTTACATGAAAAAGCGTCTTTCCTTTCTGGTTTTCTCACCAGGTTTCCTCCCCGTGTGCGCTCTGGGCCTGTCTCAGATCGCAAGGATCAATCTGGGTCAGAACGTCAGCAGCCTGCGGTATTTTGCCATCTGCGGCCTGCAGGAGGGATTTGAACCTTTTGCCATTAATATGAAGCGAGACATTACCATGTGGTTCAGTAAGAGTTTGCCCCAGTTCGTGCCTGTTCCCACCGATCACAATCACATTGAGGTAGCTACAAAGTGACACGTTTAATGTGCGAAACAAATCCACGCTTATTCATCTGCAAATATTTTGTCCCCCAGGTGTCCCGTGTGGATGGGACGGTGGACAGCGCCCCCTGTCTGAAGGTGACACATAAGACCTTTGGGTCACAGAACGCCAACACCGACATGATGTTCCTCAGACTCAGCATGCCCGTCCAGTTCCACGAGACCTTCAAAATCCCAGCCGGCACCACCCCTCTGACCCGCACCCTCACCATTCCAGAGGAGGAGGTAGTCGTGGTGGAGCCCGACTCGGAGTTTGAAGTCCTAAAGAAGTCGGCGAGCCGTAAGGAACAGGAGGAGGAAAAGAAGGAGCCGTCTGTGGCGAAGGAGGTCTCAGTGGAAAACGAGAAGGATGCAGCTTCAGAGAAGGGGAAGAAAAAAGGGTGAGTGTGCCGAAATGTTGCTCCTCAGTTATACTCTTAGCTGCATGTTTTTCTGTTCTTTCTGTGGAAAACAGATTTTTCTCCAAAGCCAAGAAGGCTGCCATGACCCCTCTGGCTCCTCCTCCTGCCCCCCCGACGGTGCCTCGTTTGGTAGAAGATGTGGTCCCTGATGACCGGGATGACCCTGAGATCATCCTCAACACCACCACCGTGAGACTAACGTTACTCCTTCACACATGCTGATGAACAACTTCACGTTTCACACAAACCTTCTCTTTTCCGTCTACAGTATTACTACTCTGTGAGGATCTTTGCTGGGCAGGAGCCATCCACTGTGTGGGTGGGCTGGGTGACCCCCGATTACCACCAGTTTGACCCGAACTTTGACCTCTCCAAGGTGCGGAACGTCACAGTGACTGTGGGGGACGACAGAGGCAACATACAC
The DNA here is from genome assembly GCA_037177335.1 of Kiunga ballochi. NCBI lineage: Eukaryota > Metazoa > Chordata > Actinopteri > Atheriniformes > Pseudomugilidae > Kiunga > Kiunga ballochi. Next base: position 24,186,720 of record JBAMIG010000009.1, on the reverse strand, counting down.
GACAGGTTAGTATCAGAGTGTGAGCTCCGGCAGTCCAACAAGGTGATGCTGGGTTCAGAAGAAACATTTGGCTTGCTTGAGGAGCCCGTGGGCCCCTGCTGCTTTTCAGTAAATTTACCTGAGACAGGTGTGTTTGCTGATCCTTTGCAGCATGAAGCACAGTAACTGCTACATGGTATGGGGAGGGGACCTGGTCAGCACCCAGCAGACTCGTTTCAGCCAGGAGGACATGGTGGTTGGCTGCCTGGTTGACCTGGCAACAGGTCTCATGACCTTCACGGCCAACGGGAAGGAGATCAACACCTTCTACCAGGTGAGCAAAGCATTGTTTTTCTGCCACTTTACATCAGAGGGGATGAGCTGTGTTACCATGGAGACATTGTGGTTTTTTTCAGGTTGAGCCCAACACGAAGCTGTTCCCCGCAGTCTTCATTCAGCCCACCAGTCAGAACATGGCTCAGCTAGAGCTGGGGAAACTCAAGGTCAGACACTGCTTTGCTGCTTATTGGCTTATTTCCTGTTCAGATTACCATGGTAACGGAGGTAAAACTCTGCCTGATATTCTCTCCATGTTGGTAACAAATGAAACTCTTAGTTACGTAACTCTGCATCCAGTTAAATGTTTGGAACAAATGAGACCTGAGAAAACGTTTTATTTCCTTTGTCTTCTCGTGTAAAAAATGCAACCGCTGAGCATCCTCCCCGTCTCTCTTACATCAGAACATCATGCCCATCTCAGCGGCCATGTTTCGCAGTGAACGGAACAACCCGGTCCCCCAGTGTCCTCCCAGGCTGGATGTCCAGATGCTGACCCCGGTTATTTGGAGCCGCATGCCCAATCACTTCCTCAACCCGGAGGTGGGCAAAGTGAGCGAGCGGCTGGGCTGGATGGTGGAGTGTACGGAACCGCTCATCATGATGGCCCTGCACATCCCTGAGGAGAACAGGTCAGACATCAGCCCCGGTCTGCAGACATGTATTTAACCATGTTTTCATCCACAAAATGACTTGTATTGATGAAGTCCAGGAAGGCGTCCTGTATTAGGACCTATTCTAGCCCACTAAGTACTTTGCATAGTCCTCATCCATTCCAGCAAATGACTCGGTCCACTTCTAGCCCACACAACCCATACCGGTACCATAACTGAGGCGCAAGGGCCAAAAGGAATTTGGTCCAAACATGTCTGCTACATGATAACCACCTGGATGATCTTCCTCCTGTCCCCCAATACCACTAAAAATGCCTCTGTCACCTGTGAGTAGCTGTTTTCCAGAGAACTGGGTTTTTCGTGGATGGCTTCATCCTGATACAATCCATTTCCCAGTTTCTGGTTCCAGTGGTGGTCTGTGTGTAGGGAAAGGTCCAGACCACGAGCTGTGGTTTTTAGTCTTGGCCTCTCCACACTGATCTTTTACACTCCCTGAAACTTGTTTTTCTCTGTAGAGACCAGAGCCACAACCTGTCCTTATTAAAGAGACGGTACCTTTTATAGCCAACCCTGACAGTCTCACCTGTCTCCCACCTATATGCCAAAACTCTTTAGATGAAATATTTTCTTTCTTTATTTGAAATTTTCTAAACCTATTGGCACAAAATGAAGGATTAGTCTATTCTCTGTATACAGTAAAGTTTAAAGGCAGCTGGTACTGTAGGTATATTTGTCTTTACCATAGTAACTTTTTTTCCAGATGTATTGACGTCTTGGAGCTGTCGGAGCGTCTGGATCTGATGAAGTTCCACTATCACACGCTCATGCTGTACTGTGCCGTGTGTGCGCTCGGCAACAACCGAGTCGCTCATGCTCTGTGCAGCCATGTGGACGAGTCGCAGCTTTTCTACGCTACGGAGAACACCTACCTGCCCGGACCTCTCCGCAGCGGCTACTACGACCTACTCATCAGCATTCACCTGGAGTCCGCCAAGCGAGCACGCTTGGGGACCAACAGGGAGTTCATTGTACCCATGACGGAGGAGACGCTCAGCATCCACCTCTATCCGGATTCAAAGAAGGCACATTCGTTACCTGGAGTTGGCCTCACCACCTGCTTACGGCCGAAGCTGCATTTCTCTTCTATTAACTTTGTTGGCACTGACCCTGATTTATACACCCTCAGTCCCATCTTCCCGCTACAGGTAAAAGTTAGGATTGCATTGGAGCAAAGATGCGGGGAGCTTGTTGTTTTCTTGCTTTTGATCTGTCTTTGTTTTGCTTTTTCAGGAGCTGAAAACCAGAGCCATCAGCATGCTGACGGAAGCCGTGCTGGATGGAAGCCAAGCCATGCGGGACCCGGTGGGAGGCAGCGTGGAGTTCCACTTTGTCCCCATCCTGAAGCTCATCAGCACCCTGCTCATCATAGGCATCTTCAACGACGACGACACCAAGCACATCCTCAAGATGATCGACCCCAATGTGTTCAGCGGGAAGGAAGAGGAGGAGGAGGAAGGAGAAAAGGCTGAGGAGGGGGACGTGGCTGAAGGAGAGGGCAAAGAGGAGGAGGAAGAGGCGGAGGAGGTTGAGCTTGAAGACGAGGGGGTTGGTGATGAGGAAGAAGAGCTGAAGGAGCTGGAGAAAGGAGCACAGGAGGAGGAGGAAGCAGTGCCCAAGGAGGAAGGAGAGGAGGGGGAGAAGGAAGCGACTAAAGGGGATAAGGTGGATGGAGAGAAAGCAGAGGAAGAAAAGGAGGAAGAGGCAGTGGAGGGAGAAGCAAAAGAAGAGGAAGAGGGTCCAGAGGAAGGACTTTTCCAGATGAAGCTGCCGGAGTCGGTCAAACTACAGGTCATTATGATGCTTTATGGCAAGGGGGTCAAACCAGTGGGTCCAGTCTGGCCACTGGGATGGGTTTGGTTCAAACGACATGAAACAAATGAACTTTGTGTTGCTTAGACTCTTAATTTAAGTTGCATTAAATATAAATGATAACTTTGATATTTTATCTGACAGAAGTGACAGGATACATACACACGTTTACACACGTTTACACACATTTACACACGTTTACA
>JBAMIG010000009.1:24164363-24175104 GCA_037177335.1 Kiunga ballochi | reverse complement strand
CTACCCACATCTCCTGGCAGTAGATGAGGACTACCCACATCTCCTGGCAGTAGATGAGCCTGCAGATGCTGCACTGATCCTCCTGTAAGGGTTTCAGATACGGAGATGCTGATCCTCACGCTGCTGCAGAGATAAAGATGAAGCAAGCTGAACCCCGTGATCTGCAAAAACAGAGACACAAAAAACAAAGTGGGATGGATAAACAGTGGGAAAGAGGAATAGATGCACGGATGGAGGGAAGGATTGGATGGGTTAATGAATAGACGGACAGATGGAGGGATGGGAGAGTCTGATAACGGGAAGAACACTCACCTTGAAAGCCTGCTATTGTAGATGGATCCCGTTTTCTTTTGTTTCTGTGTTCAGGCCACTTATGATCCCAGTCACGGCTACAACCCTCAGCCAATAGACATCACCGGGATGGCCCTGTCCAGAGAGCTGCAGGTATGCTCCGTTCTGTCCCAGCACTCCCCGGCTGCATATTCTGCTTCAACATGTTTGAAACTGGGCAGATTAACGCTCTGTCTCCTTGCAGTCTATGGCCGAGCAGCTGGCAGAGAACTACCACAACACCTGGGGCAGGAAGAAGAAGCTGGAGCTCCAAGCTAAAGGCGAGAGCTGCTTCTGTTCAAATGCTGCTTTGGCCTTTCATCTTCTAAACCAAATAAATCCAACATTGTGCTCTTAAAGGTGGCGGCACGCATCCTCTGCTTGTGCCATATGACACCCTGACGGCTAAGGAGAAGGCCCGGGACAGGGAGAAGGCACAGGACCTGCTCAAGTTCCTCCAGCTCAATGGATACGCTGTGACAAGGTTGGCCCGATGTTCAACACGTTACCCTCTCAGAGCCTCCCCGTTAGCTTCTCTAACATTTATTAAATGTGTTTTCATCCTCAGGGGTCTGAAGGACATGGAGCAGGACATTTCTTCCATCGAGAAGCGTTTTGCGTACGGATTCCTCCAGAAGCTGCTCAAATGGATGGACATTGCTCAGGAATTCATAGCTCATCTCGGTACGGAGGTGTCTGAGCCTCATCACGGTGGTGGTCTCTGCAGCAAACACACATCCCAATGAGTCTTTATTTGCTTTCTTTAACAGAGGCTGTTGTGAGCAGTGGTCGGGTGGAGAAGTCTCCCCATGAGCAGGAGATTAAATTCTTTGCTAAGGTGAATCACAAAGAACTGAGCAGAGCGAGCTCCAGATTTACAGAGTGGGGTTATTGGGTTTGGGGATGAGGTTCTGTTTCCTGGCTTGATTTGGGCTTTTCTTCTATAGATCCTCCTGCCACTGGTGAATCAGTACTTTAAGAACCACTGCCTGTACTTCCTCTCCACTCCTGCGAAGGTTCTGGGTAGTGGAGGCCATTCCTCCAACAAGGAGAAGGAGATGATTGCCAGGTATGTTTCCTGTTCACCTGTCCTGCTGTGTGCTTGGTGTTACCAGGTCTGTCCTCTCCCACGTCTCTCCACATCTCCTGTTTGCAAGATGTCGTATTTCCTTGATCTCCCTTTTTGCTTTCTGTGTACTTGAAACATTTTTTCTCCCCTTTCTCCTCCTTACCATCCTTCCTCCTTCTCCCTTCCTTTCCTGTTTTCAGTATCTTCTGTAAGTTGGCTGCTCTGGTGAGGCACAGAGTTTCTCTTTTTGGTAAGGAACTTGCATGGCGTCTCCATCTTTATCCTTGTAGTTTTTTTTTCTTCCTGTTTAATTGTTCTTGACCCCCCCACCCCCCCTCTCTCTCCCATTTACACACTGAGCAGTTTCACATAGAGTTGCTCTCGTTGTGTCGTCCCACTTCACTGAATCTTCTCATCTGATGCCGTTTTCTGTCGCTCAGCTCCTGCCTGGCTTCATGTTTCTGCAGTCGTGTGATTTAAAAGCTGTCTTGTTGCTTTTAAGGGCACCATGCAAACCTGAACTCATATGTAGACAATCCCTGTAGGAGTGCTGGAGTTACGACATGTTTGTATAAGTAACATACAATCCCAGGTGCATCTTGCTAATGTCGGGTTTCCTTCAGAGATGCTTAGAGGTGCAGGTGTTTAAATCTAATGACCATTTTAATTCTCTTAGAAGGAGCGTTTAGATAAACTTGCTATGGCTCCACCTGCATGGCATTGTGTTTCTGAAAGGACAAACAGCTTTGAAACTGTTTTCTTTTAAGGGAGACCGTTTTAATGCCCTAACAGGACCATAGAAGAAGAACATGTACACACCTGTGCATGTGTCACCTGTAGTACCTGAGGCCACTGGATAACTACAGCGTGTTTCATAAATGCTTATTAAACCCATTTATTAGTGATATTTGCATTTTGATGGATTTATTGGTTCATTGACCACATGGTCAGTGTAGTAATGCAGATACCAGATAAACTGACCGATGAGTGATGAACAAAACGTCCTGAGCAACCCATTATTTTATCATTTATTTCCCAGCAGCAGGACTTTCTTGTTGCTCCTCCAGACTTCCTGAAGACATTTAGCTCATTACTGAAGCATTGTCTGCACAGAAAGCAGCAAAAGGCAGCTAACACCATAAGAAGAGCTTTGAGAAGTCCTCTAAGAGACAAAGACAATTTCACGTCATTTTAAATATTATATACTGTAATGCAGACAAAGTGAGCCTGTGCAGCACTTCCTGTTTTGCTGGTAATAATGGGAACGTTAGGCTGGTCTCTGTGTGCTCACAGTGTGCTTTGCAGTATTTCTGATGATGGTAAATGTGTAGAAACTGAACCATGAGACTTTGACTGGATTGTAAATAATAATCTGACTTGTGCTGCTTTCAGGAACGGATTCTGGTGCCGTGGTAAACTGTCTACACATCCTGTCACGGTCACTGGACGCCCGGTAACTGAGCCCTACGGGAGCAACGATCCAAAGCGACCTGTCAGCGTAGTTCTGACCTCCTGTTTTTGCTTTTTAAGGACGGTCATGAAGTCCGGTCCTGAGATTGTGAAGGCCATCCTGCGGCAGTTCTTTGAGAGCGCTGCAGATGACATCGAGAAGATGGTGGAGAATCTGAAACTGGGGAAAGTGTCCAGTAGAAACCAGGTCAGACTGGTTCTGCCATGGAACAGGCCAGATGTTTCCCACAGTAAACGCATAGTGCACGTCAGAGCTGTTTGTCCAGTCGTATCATTACGTTATTCACTCTTCTTCTTCTGTATATTTTCTTTGCTTTGCTGCTTGTTCTGCTTCTTCTCTGCTTAATCCGCTGCTTCCTTCTTGTTTCCTCTTTTCCTCTGATTCGTCTTCCTCTGTTGCCTTTTGCTGTAACCTCTCTAAAAACATGAACTTCCTCTCTGTATCTGAACTGACCTGGGTTTCTGGGTTTCTGTAGGTTAAAGGTGTTTCTCAGAACATCAACTACACCACCACCGCCTTGCTGCCGGTGCTCACGTCGCTGTTTGACCACATCGCCCAGCACCAGTTTGGAGACGACGTCATCTGTGAGTGAAGGTCTTGTGGCCAGTAAATGAAAGGTTTCAGTAAAGGTGAAAGTCCACAGTAATTGTGTTCCTCTCCTGCTTGCATCCTGCAGTGGATGACCTGCAGATATCCTGCTATCGGCTGATGTGTAGTATCTACTCTCTGGGAACTGTGAAGACCCCGCATGTAGAGAAGTACGTTTATAGAAGTACTGTTTTTGCTTCTGATGTTTTCCTGCACATGTGTCCGTGTTAGGGGGAATATTACTGTGGTGTTTTCTCCTGTCCAGACAACGCCCAGCGCTCGGCGAGTGCTTGGCCCACTTAGCGGCCGCGATGCCAGTAGCCTACTTGGAGCCGCTTCTGAATGAGTTCAACACCTTCTCTGTTTACACGACTAAAACTCCCCGAGAGAGATCCAGTGGGTTTCCTCACAAACACAACCACACCCATTAAATGCATTTAACCCATTAAAGATCTATGAAGCCGAATAGTTTCTGTCTCTGTTCCTCAGTTCTGGGTCTTCCTAATCAAGTGGAAGAGCTGTGTACTGACATCCCGGAGCTGGAGGTCCTGATGAAGGAGATACATGACCTTGCTGAGTCTGGAGCTCGCTACACAGAAATGCCCCATGTGATTGAGATTACTCTGCCAATGCTGTGTAACTACCTGCCACGCTGGTGGGAGAGGGGCCCGGAGAACTTCCCTGAGCAGGAAGGCCAGCTGTGCACCGCCGTCACCTCGGAGCAGCTCAACCAGCTGCTGGGCAGCATCATGAAGATCGTCGTTAACAACCTGGGTATCGATGAAGCCTCCTGGATGAAGAGATTAGCAGGTCAGCGAGCAAAGTTTAAGCTTCGTTCTTTAAAAATATCAAGTAAGTTCTGCTCTGCGTTGACATCGAGCTCGATGGCTTCCAGTTTTCTCCCAGCCCGTCGTCAGCAGAGCCAAACCAGAGATGCTGAAATCCCACTTCATCCCCACCATGGAGAAGCTGAAGAAGCGAGCGGGAAAGGTGGTGGCGGAGGAGGAACACCTGCGCATGGAGGGCAAAACGGAGGTGGACAGCGAAAATGGGACGATTCGGGATGAGTTTGCTGTGCTCTGTCGGGACTTGTACGCCCTTTACCCCTTACTCATCCGCTATGTGGACAACAACAGGTATCTGCACACACAGGCTTGAAGAAGTCTGGGTTTGTTGTTTCTAGGAGGTCTGAAGCTGGGTGTTAGATGTGAAACCTCAAAATCACCTAATGACTGAATGTAATAAGCCTGTCAAATGACAAGTCTTAGGGTTTAATGATGAATATAGTGTGAAAATCAACACAAGATGAAAAATACTTCTTAACTGAGTGTGATTGTACAGAGCATCTTTTAGCTCTGAGTCAGTGGATGTTTACTGCAGATGTTTATTTGTATACAGGGCGAGGTGGTTGACTTGTCCAGACCCAGACTCAGAGGAACTTTTCAGGATGGTAGGCGAGGTCTTTATCTTCTGGTCCAAATCCCATGTAAGTAACCCAACATCTCTCAGTTCTTTGTCTTCAGCCCTAAAGGGGTCAAAGTAATGCTGCTTTTAAAATGAATATGGAAGCAAACATCTCAAAGCTCCACAACCAACGGCTTTTCCTTTGTGTTTTGCAGAACTTTAAGAGGGAGGAGCAGAACTTTGTGGTGATGAATGAGATCAACAACATGTCCTTCCTCACTGCTGACAGTAAGAGCAAGATGAGCAAGGTAAACGTGGACCAAGAGGGAGAAACTACTTACTGCTTCTCACTTATTCATCACATTTGGAGCTGTAACACATTTAAAACTAAACTCTAATAATGTCTGACTAACGTCGTCCATTCCCAGAAGACCTGTCACCTCTGCTGTTAAGCTGGTAAAGATCATCCGATTGTTCAGTGAATCCTGTGATTCTGTCCCATAACTAACAGCATCTTCTTCCAGGACGATGCATACGCTGGGATAGCTTTAGGCGAGCAGTTTAAGTGTTTCTAACTGTGTTTTCTCCCTATATCCTGTGTCGGGGTCGGACGGCGGGCCTCTAGGCTGGAGATGGAGAGGTTAGACTGTGTTTCTGCACGAGCGCTGTGCTGATCGCATGGCACCCTGAGTTTTGGAGGCCTTTCATCAAGCTCCCACATTAGTGTTACAGACTGAACTGAGTTGTGTGTGTGTGTGTGTGTATGTGTGTGTGTGTGTGTGTGTGCACATAGGGGGTCTTCTTGGGAGGCTTGATGAAAGCTCTTTGCTGTAGATAGTAGTGGTCTGAGAGGTTTCATGGGGCTGGGCTGACTCCTGCAGCCGAGCACCATCGCTCCTGGTTTTGTTTGATGGATTAAGCCTTTAGATCATCCTCGTTGGACAGAAGCAGAGCCCTGCAGTCTGTAACTCTTCACATTTTCTCACTAATGCTTGATTTTCTTTCCGCTTTTGTGGTTAGGATTCCTGCGTCGGGGGACTCTTCTCAGTATCACCGTTAGCTCTGCACTTACACACAAACTGTAGCCTCCCCATCAGAAACAGTCATCCATCAGCACCAATCCTCACTCCAGGATCTGTGGAAGGGAAACTGAACCTAGCTGTACTAACAGGACTCATTACTTCATGTCATGCTCATTCACATCATTAAACTGTTAAATACTTCAGTATCTAATCTCTGTTTGATGCTAGGAGTTAAGCTTCTTTTCCTTAGCTCTCAGATTTAATTGTAGTGAGTATCTGATACCTGAATAGAAAGAGCATTTTTACCCACAAACACTCAGTGAGGCTCGCTGTAAAGCTAGATAAGAGTCAATAAGGAGTCCTGGAAGTCTCAGGCAGGATTGTGTGAGAAGAGCTCCATGGCCTCCGTAGACTAACAGCAAGGCTGCAATAACCAGAACTGCAAAGCACCTGAAACAGGAGGCCGTAATGTTTGCAGGAAAATGTCTCATTTCAACTTCTGTCGGCATGTTTGTTGTTGTAATCTCTTTCTATTGGACATTTTATCCTGGTATGTTTTGTTTTAATACATCAGTGTATCATGTGAAGAAGGAAGAAAATACTCTTCATTTTCCAGATTTTTAGTTTCAGGACAAAGTTGGGTAAATTCACTGGATGTTTTATGAATAAAGAGGGTCTACTTCTTCACATGGCTGTAACTCCGTCCAATGTTCCACAAACATGGATGCTCCTCTTTGACAAATGTGTTTTTTTAACATTCTGTGTCAGTCTGGAGGCTCAGAGCAGGAACGTACCAAGAAGAAGCGGCGTGGGGATCGATACTCCGTGCAGACTTCCCTGATTGTAGCAGCGTTAAAGAAAATGCTTCCCATCGGCCTCAACATGTGCTCGCCTGCTGACCAGGAACTAATCAATCTGGCTAAGATCAGATACTCACTGGTAATGACTGTGCTTTTAAAATGCCCACAATAAATAAGTTCAACTTTGATTTTCTGCTGATTCATGACAAAGTAAAAACAGGGTATTTATGTGTTGATGCCCTCCAGAGTAATGTCTTTGATAGACAGGCTTTTCATCTTTATGTTTAGACTAACTGGTTTTCTTTAGGTTTATGGAGACATATATAAGAGAATCATCTGCATAGAAATAATAAAACACTATGAATTTATAATATTACCTAAAAGAAGTGCATATATGAAAGTTATTGGTCCGAGTACAGAACCATGGGGAACTCCGCACTCACTGGATGTTTGAAGAAGACTTGTCACATACACAAAGAACTTAAATCTACCAGAAAAACATCTAAATTTGCTTTACAAACCGTGTCTTAGCAGCGATAAAAACATCATGTTGCTCTTAACCATGAAATCATTGTTTATGTTCATTAAACTTAAATGATACATTTTGCATCTTTCTAGAAAGACACAGATGAAGAGGTTAGGGAGTTCTTGCACAACAACCTGCATCTGCAAGGCAAGGTGAGTAGACCTTTAATTGTTAAATGAATTTAATGCACATTTTATTTATCCTAATGAGGTAATTACAAAGACACAGAGCAACATTGCAACACCAAACAACAAAAACATGTCCGAAGTGCAAAAGACTAACTGTACACAGGAAGTAATACCAAGTTTATAAAACAAGACTTCCTTTTTAAAACAAATCAGATTTTAGGGTTTTTAATGTTTAAGTAATTCTATGGCTGCTGAAAAACTTAGTAAAGATTTAATGTGTGTGTTTAGGTGGAAGACCCAGCTATGCGCTGGCAGATGTCTCTCTACAAGGAGAGGTCTGGAAAGGCTGAAGATGCTGAGGATCCCGAGAAGGTGGTGAAAAGGGTCCAAGAGGTGTCGGCTGTCTTGTACCACATCGAGGTGGTGAGTAAAAACATCCAGCTCTGTGGCAGGAAGCTGTTTCTGCTCTATTTAGTAGATGTTTTTCTGCTTCAGACTGAACATCCCTTCAAGTCAAAGAAAATGGTGTGGCACAAGCTGCTGTCCAAGCAGCGCCGCAGGGCCGTGGTGGCCTGTTTCAGGATGACGCCCCTCTACAACATCCCCAAGTAAGGATTACCTGAATGCCAAAAGCATGACCAGGCTCCTCATGAGCTGGTAAAACGTTACCTGAGTCTAACTTTCCTCATCTTCTCTCAGACACAGGGCCACCAACATGTTCCTGAATGCCTACAAGCGTAACTGGTTGGAAACTGAGGGGTACTCATTTGAAGATAAGATGATTGACGACCTGTCGGTAAGCAGTAAAAGCTTCCATTGCCGGTGGATTGTGCATGTTTACTGTATTCTAAATGTTCATCTCCAACAACTAGAAAGCAATGGAGGAAGAGGAGGAAGAAGAAGAGGAGACCGAGACGAAACCCGACCCCCTTCATCAGCTTATTCTTCATTTCAGCCGCACGGCTCTCACAGAAAAGACGTAAGAACGTGTTTGCTCTGCCGCTCTGGGAGCCGTCTTTCATTCGGGTCTTTCTGAATCCTCTTTTTTGTTCTCGTTGCAGTAAATTAGACGTTGACCATCTTTATATGTCATATGCTGATATTATGGCAAAGGTAAGTCTTCTAGGTGTCAGCATCAATTTGCCCTCTTGGCCACCATCATCTTACAGGAATAGGATGGTTTTTGTGTGCATAAAAATATATTATGTTATTAATGAAGTCTCACACTAAATGGCTGTCCAGCTGTTCAACTCAGTGTGGAGGGGACGATGCATTGACCCCACACACAGAAACTATGCTTTTTAGTAGTGCACATATGCAGAAAGCAGGGAATAGCTGGAAAATGGGATGTATTTAATTCCCCTCATAGAAAAATGCTGTAGAACTGTAAGAAATAGAACGCTATGGGCAGCTACAGGGTTTGGCAGTGTATGGATGAAGAAACAGATCTGTGGAGCCAGGGGACAAATTGGGACTGAGATCAAATTTCTGTCTTCAGGGCAGTAAATCTGATGTAACCTGAATCTTTGACCTTATTTCTTTTTGCAGAGCTGCCACATTGGTGAGGAAGACGAAGGGGGAGGACAAGAGGGGGAGGAGCCATCCTTTGAGGTGCGACAGACAGAGATGGTATGGGGGGACCAGGGGAGGGGAGACAGGGGACTCAATGGAGAAGCAACTCCCCACGCACTGAGTGACCACACCGTGACATCACACTCAGCACACCCCCCCACCCCACTCTTTCCACAGCATATTTCCTTATCTCGTCCCGCCTTCCTCTCGTCCACTCACACCACCTGTCTACTTCCTGCAGTGGTGGACTGACCTGTGCATGCCTTTGCTGGACTCAGATTGTTCCTGAATTGCATGAGTGCAGAGGGATGATGCAGCTTAAAAAGACAAATTTAAATCCGGGACCAAACAAACCACGAGGTCTAAGCTATTAGTTGGTCTCACACTTTCCAAGCCGGGCAGATTTATTGGGCCTGAAAAAGCCGGCTTGGATACCGTGATGCTGGAACTCCATTCCCTTTCCTGGAAGGTGGCATCACACCTATCTGATTGGCAGTTTTAAGGTTCTTCTTTCAACGTGATGTCATATGCTCTCTGAAAAGGAAAACTTGCTGGAAATAAGATGCTGCCTTTCATGACCTAACTGAGAAGCTTTTTGGAGAACAGATCAGCAGCAGCTTCCCTGACAGGAAAACAAACTCTCTCGTGTTGATTTTGTGCGCCTGTGTTCGGTCTCCTCCAGACTTGCACCAATCCCCTCCTGACTAACACGTCCTTGTTATTTTCTTCACCTCATACCTGTTCCACCTCTAACAGCTGCTAACTAACTGATTCTGTTTGTACCATCTTTGAATTGGACCACGCTAACAAATCTCCCTCTCTGTGCTCACCGAGTACTACAGTAAAAGCCTGCACAGTCCAAGCCCAGACACACGTGCACGCATAGTCTTGAGTCCCCTCACATACAGTACACGCATACAGACATGCACACACACACACACACACACACACACACACACTGTCATGGCTAAATGTATTGCAGCTCATCATAAAGATGCAGAATCTCTGTATCCAGAAAAAAGTCAACCTCATCTTTTACACGACAGGCTTATGAGGGAGGGGGGGCGGAGGGAGGGGTCATTGTTGTTCTGTGTGCTTTGGGAGGGGCTTTATGCATGGTCTGAAATGGGAGGGTGGGTCACATCTAACCTCTTTTGTCTACAGGATGAGTGGTTGTGGCAGCTATGATGCAATGTGGGAGCAGGAAAGTTCGGTCCTGCAGCAGGAAGGTGTTTTACAGTTTAGTCATTAAGGCTCCACAAAATGTAATCTGAAAGTGAACAATATGTACAAGCACATGCAAGACAAACTGTTATATCTTATTCAGCTGAACCATACAGCTGCAATGTGGAGAAACTATCTATCAGACTGTCCTCTGAATTCCCCTCAGTCTTCAATGAAACAGCCTGAAAAGGCTCATAATATAAGATTCCTGCTTTTCATGGAGAGGTAAACTATCAGACAGACTGAAGCTTTGGACCTAGACATAGGTGGACAGATGCAGATGTGAAGGATGAAGGAAGGTGGATGTATGAAAAGACATGGTTTACGGTAGAAAACCATTAAAGCAGCAAGCAGTGAAAGCGATGACTGATCTGCTGTCCTGCTGCCAGACCAAATGAGACAAGTTTAACCTTTCCATCAGTTTCTTCATCATAGAAAATAATTACATGCTGCTGCTGCTACCACAGAAAAACAGGAAAACCATGGTGTAGAACCAAGAGGTAGAACCAGGAGGTAGCATGAAGATGTGGAAGCAGGAGGTATAACCAGGAGGTAGCATGAAGATGTGAAAGCAGGAGGTGGAACCAGGAGGTAGCATGAAGATGTG
>JBAMIG010000009.1:24060053-24078879 GCA_037177335.1 Kiunga ballochi | reverse complement strand
GTCCTGGAGGGAGCATGGGAGTTTGCCCAACCAGTCTACATGTGCTTTGTGGACTTGGAGAAGGCGTTCGATCGTGTACCTCGGGGACTTCTATGGGGGTTTCTCTGGGAGTATGGAGTACCGAACCCCCTTGTTCGAGCTGTTTGGTCCTAATACGACCGGTGTCAGAACCTGGTCCGCATTGCCGGCAGTAAGTCGGATTCGTTTCCTGTGAGGGTTGGAGTCTGCCAAGGCTGCCTTTTATCACCGATTCTGTTCAGAATTTCTAGGTGCAGTCGAGGTGTTGAGGTAATCCTAAAATGTGCGTAATAGTTACACTTTAAACAGACCGCTCCTCAACTGAGGGCCCTAACCCAATAGATGGAGAGCCTGTGATTCACAAGTGGTACCCCTCTGTGTCCTAACCGGTCCGAACAGAACTAGAAAATTAAAACACATCATTTGTAATGCTTAGTTTTTATTGTAACACGTGACGCACCCTGACATAATGTTACTGCACAACATGAATAACTGGGCCTGTTTAATGTACTGAACAACATAAAACTTAATGGAGTTCAGTGTTTATGAGCTGTAATCCAAATAAAGTCAACATTTTACAACATGAGAAAGAAGCTACAGCATCATGTCATTCTGCCACGTATATGCAAGACTAACTCAGATGTGGTGAGATCATTTATAGACTATCTGATCTCTCTCTGGACTGTGAACTCTTCAAAGGCTCCACTGTTTACCACAGCTTCACTGAAAACGGTGGGAAAGCTGGATATGATGAGTTCAGGCACACAAAGACACCTCTAGCTTCTGGCATGGAAGTTTTGTGGTGGAAGGTATGAAATGCCCCATGGCAGACTGGTCAGACGGTGCAAAGATGAGTTCAGTTACTTGTGTTGGTAAAGCTAAATTTAGCTATTGCTTTTTTACAGTTCTCCCTCTCATTCTATTGTTGGTGCTGTGGGTAATGGCTGCCTCTCCAGTAACCCTCCACTCTTTTGAACCTTTTTAAAACCTTTTTCTTTTTACTTTCTGCTCTACTTGTGAAGAGAGAGAGGGTTTGTGTTTCGGTGAATATTTTTATCTTTAAGATGCAGCTCTCACGTGAGCGATTTGCAGCCGAGTGTGAAGCAGCTGGGATGAGAATCAGCATCTTTAAATGTGAGACCATGGTTCTCAACCGGAAAAGGGTGGAGTGCCCTCTAAGAGTGGGGGATAGGATCCTTCCCCAAGTGGAGGAGAATGAAGATTGAGATCGACAGGCGGATCGGTGCTGTGTCTGCAGCAATGCGGTGAAGAGGGTGAATTTACCAGTCCCTCTATGTCCCCAAACTCACCTATGGTCACGAGCTGTGGGTCGTGACTGATAGAATAAGATCCCGGGTACAAGCAGCCGAAATGAGCTTCCTCCGCAAGGTGGCCATTGTCTCCCTTAGAGATAGAGTCAGAAGCTCTGCCGTCCGGACCAGCCAACTGCAGCCATACTATCTGCTAGCTGTTAGCCTGCAGCCATACTATCTGCTAGCTGTTATCCTGCAGCCACACTATCTGCTAGCTGTTACCAGCAGTCATACTTTCTGCTACCTGTTAGCTTGCAGCCATACAATCTGTTAGCTGTTATCCAGCAGCCATACTTTCTGCTTGCTGTTAGGTTGCAGCCATACTATGTGCTAGCTGTTATCCAGCAGCCATACTATCTGCTAGCTGTTATCCAGCAGCCATACTTTCTGCTTGCTGTTAGGTTGCAGCCATACTATGTGCTTTCTGTTATCCAGCAGCCATACTTTCTGCTTGCTGTTAGCTTGCAGCCATACTATCTGCTAGCTGTTAGCTTGCAGCCACACTATCTCCTAGCTGTTATCCAGCAGCCATACTTTCTGCTTGCTGTTAGCTTGCAGCCATACTATCTCCTTGCTGTTAGCTTGCAGCCATACTATCTCCTAGCTGTTATCCAGCAGCCATACTTTCTGCTTGCTGTTAGTTTGCAGCCACACTATCTGCTAGCATTCTCTGAAAGCAGATGCAGCCACTGCAAATGAGAAGATCCGCTCTGTTACACTAAGGTGGAAGACTCACTACCTATTCTATGTATTTATATTTGTTATTTTGTATTGAAGGTTCTTCTTTTGTCTTTGTATAAGCAGCTGGACACTAAATGGCCCAGAGGGACGGCTCAATAAAGTTAAATCTTCTTTTTTTTCTAAACTTTTAAGTTTATTGCATTTCCAGGGCCAACTTGGTTCTGCTAAATTTGCATCCAAAGAATGTTTGAGTATAAGGGTGGAGCCCTCCTTGTTTTTTGTTTTTTAATATTTTATTTATAGGGAATTAGACTGATTTGCACCTGAAAATTTGCTTAAATGTGTATCTGTCGCTCCATCTCTGATAAAATCCAACATGCATATCACTTACCATGCATTTGACTGGATACATTATGTTACAGTTTGAGGGACACATCTGATAAACTGGCTTCTTTCCATTTGATAACACTTTGGTTGAAAGTTAAAAAAGATTATGGACAAGTTATGCAATTTAAAAAAAAGAGGTTTAAATTAGCAGCTTGTTAGCTAACACAAAAAAACACAGTTTTAATTAGAATTTTTATATAAGGGTTCAAGCTATGAAAACAAGTTGAAAGTTGAAAATTTTGAGTAAGACTTGATTCACTGTATTTCTTTTGTTTGCAAACTGATTTCTTGTTTTCACAGTAATGTGTAAATGTCGCCAGTAGGTGGCAGTATGTGCTCATCAACATTCACAACAATGGCTGGAAAATTGTGAACATTTAATACGATTCTCACATTACACTTATCTTGGTGATTGGAGATTAAAAAAAGGAGTTGGCACTCACAGACCAAGGTTTCCTGCTTGTCTGCGGGAGTTTTGGGGGAATTTTGAGCCTAATTTCCTCATTCTAGACATCAACTTTCAATAAACAAGCTATTCATTTAAGAGTCCCATTGGAAACTCTTTAGAACAAGTTTAGGACAAAAAGACTTCACTGACATTTCTTTACTTCCCCGTTGAATCATCCTTCAGGCACAAAGATTGGAGCCATCAGTGGTTTGTTTTAGTTTAGTCTTCCCTTTGAAAATACACAAAGCAGCCTCTAGAAAGAAGCCAGACCTGGGACAGCGCACCACACAGCCCTGCCCTGCTGGCTCTTCACCCAGTAAAATACACCACTCTACTTTTAGACCTGTTTGTTTCTACTGGCCGCTGTTTTTGGCCCTGCAGGCATTTATCTACAGCAACTACCTGCCACCAGGTAATTGTGCCACCTGAACTGCATATGGCTTGTTGACATATCAGCCAACACTGCAGCAGTGGTGGACGTAGAGTCAGAGAGCAGTTGCTGCTACATATATTCAGCTCCTGGCTTTCTGATGCGAACAGAAGTCAGGCAGCAGATGTTTCACACGGCGGCCGTTACCCTCATTTCCTGGGCGGAGAGTTCTTTGCTCTATTAGACGACTAACAGGAAAAAGAAAAAAAGAAGAGTTAGAGGGGAGAGAAAGGAGTTATCTGAGCTCAGAGCACCCACAAATCACTTTGTCACCAACAAGCTCTGACAGGCAGCAGGAGAGAGGCAGAAAGGCAGTCTAAAAGAGGTGTGAGCAGGGAGTTGAGTCAGCGGAGACTCAAAGTTAAAGTTAAGGAGCTGAGAGGGTATAAACGAGGAGAAACCAATGGATGGATAGGAGGGAGAGGAAATCCAACTCTCAGAAGGACTCAGACTGGTGCTGCTGCTGCTGGGGTTACAGCTGCTCTGTCCGGATGGTACCCTCATGTACAGAGAAGGTGTGTCAGACTTTAAACTAACATGTGGACAGTGCTCTGTTGAAACAAAGACTTTAAACTTGTGATTGCAGACTTGCTTTGCTTGTTCTCAGTTCAGATTGCAGCGTTGCATTATGAGAATGAAAGGACATGAGATGAAGAGACAGCTGCATCGCTGGTGAAGCAGACGCAACTCGGAGGTATTCTGGTGTAGTGCAGCTGCAGAGATCACATGCTATTGTTGTAAAAAGCGGTAGTCAGTTTAGAGCGACAAACGTTTGTCACATGTTTTTCTGTTGAGATCTTGGCACAACACTAGATTGTCTTTCCCTCCACTGTGATATTGGATAAAACTTGGGCTGATTTAAAGCAGTTAAGAGCTGTCTGGACTGAAAAGGAAGCCAGAGGTTATCTGATCAAACTTCAAACAACAAAGAAATAAGAGTCATTTTTCTTCTTAAAACAGAGAACATCACAGAGCTATTATCCCTCCCTTTGAGACTATTTGAGAGCATATATTTGACATTAGGTCTTTAAGGTATAGTCTTAAATTATCAGTGAAAATACCTTGTGGGTTAGGCAGGGCAGGGAGCAGTGTCAGGTTAAACGCCTGCGGAGCCTCAGAAAGTTGGATCCACCAGTCATCACTTTGCTGGTTGTTCACCATTTGCTTGACGTGCCTTGGGGAAAATGTAATGAGACACTGCTTGCTGAGCAATACAGCGCTAGTTGACATGTGGAGGGCTATAAACTGGCTCTGAATAAGACAGGATTCAGGTGAATGTCGCTTGAAAACACCTCAATCACAAGCTTTCACATTATTCTGCAAAGATGGGTGGTGAAGAGGGGTTGTGAGTGTCTGGATTAACTTTCTGGACTCAGATTGTGGGATGTCACTGGATTCCCGTGAGGCTGAGTTAGAGGCTGAATGTCTGCATGCAGGGATTCTCTCCACCTGCTTCTAAAGAGACACGATAGTTAGGTGCTTTTCCCCACATCTGTAGCTGTAACGTTTCTGGACTCGCCACACTGCTGCAGTTGTTCTGTTGTGTGTGTAAACACTTGCGTCAGTCACACTTTTCCACGGGGTGATTCACTCTTCCCTACACATCTTTGGCTGAAAGCAGGCTGTGAAAGAAAGGGTGAGGGGAGAAAAAGCTGAGAATCACAATGTACAAGTGGTTGAACTGTAAGGTTGTCAAGATGCAGCTGGCCTTCCTGCTGCTGATGGCAGCCTCCATGCTGGCAAATGTAAGTGGAATGTCCACGTGTAACACCGTGGACATGGAGATGGTGAAGAAGAAACGCATTGAGGCCATCAGGAGTCAGATCCTCAGCAAGCTGCGCTTACCAAAAGCTCCTGAGCCAGATGAATCCGGAGACAAGGAGGTGATTCCCACCGACCTGCTCTCGCTCTACAACAGCACCAAGGACATGCTGACGGAGCAGGAGGAGGAGGTCCAGAAGCCCACTGAACAGGTGGAAGAGGAGTACTTTGCTAAAGTGTTACACCAGTTCAACATGACCAGTAAGTACTATGATACATTATGAATTAGGAATACCTGTGAACCATTCTTCCTTGTCAAAGCCATAAGCCCAATTACACATGAGTCAACCGTTTACCAGCCAAACAGCAACTCCTTCTCATCTATAATGGTTTTTATTCAAAAGAATTGGGAAAATAAATCTTTCTGAGTCATTTCTAATACCTGGTTTGAGTAAATGTTGTCAAATGTAATTATGTCATTGTAAAAAGGAGATCATTTCTCTATCAATGTTTATTTAATCAATTGTTTCAACAGGTCAGTTGTTTAAAAATGGATTCTCAATGTCCTGAGAAAACGTGGAATCGTTTTCTAAGTACTGACACTGAAAGGGTTAACGATAGCATTAACGTCCTGTTAGCAGCTCCCCACAGAGCTGAAAGACATGTAGGTGAGGGAATTCAGACATTTGATGCTGTTGGAGAAGGAATGCAGCTATAGGATGCAGGATGGTAGCGCTCGAACGCTTAGGCACCCCTACAATGTGGTCGTTCTTCAGGCTGGTGATAGAGACATGGTCTCTGGACCAAACACAGTTTGCTATATGAGGACAGAGCCTTCACATCTCAGAGTTCAAGGAGCTGCAGCTCAGATGAATCAGATTCTACCTGAAACGGATCCATAAACTCGCTCAACACGTGCACATCTTCTGATCAACGCTCAACATCTCCAGGCAGCTTGAAGAGTTCAGAGATCACAGGAGTTACAAGCTAGCGTGACTTTGAGCTGCATCAGTGTTGCTTTAACAACGTGCAGAGTATTTTTACTGCTTTATTAGCGCTGCTTTTCTGGTAATAATACTTTTTACGCAGCCAAATGGCTTTCAGCTGTAACTATGCAGCAACTCTCAAACGATAAACTCATTTTTGTTTCGGTTTGGTTGCCAGACTCCATTAAGGCTATTCTTCTCCCCTTGTCAGGCAGGCGTACGTATTGTATCCCCCTTTTATCCACCACATCAGCAGAAAATCTCGAGTGGAAGGACCATGCTGTGGAGTGAGAGACAAAATGAAGGGCTTGGTTTTGCTCACATTAGAGCCAAAGCACAGAATGGCAGGCAGAAAGTGTGGAAGTTAAATGCACTCTCTTGCCCTGTGACATTTTTTCTTTTGCTTTTCTTTTTGCTCCCTCGTGTTGTCCCTGGGGATTTGGGGGGTTTTCCTGTATTGTAATTTGAGCATTGGATTCTCCTTTGTTTATCCTGTCAGGTTTTCTTCATCATAATTATCTGTTACCCGAAGCATTTTCAATCTAGCTTCCCTGTTTCTTTGACAATGATTAACTTTATGTTCTTCAGTGCCTGCCCATCTCTTTCCTCTCTCCTCAGAGCGTTTTATCGCCTTGTTTGCAGCCTGTTTGTGACAGGGCAGCTTGGCAGGAAGGAAGGCCGGCTGATGGCCGCTGAGATGTTGAGTGACTCAGGTCCGGTATAAGCAGTGCCCATAGGGACCATGTGTTTCCTAACTCCTCGGAACGCCAGAGAACACCCATCCAATGCCTTTACTTAGCACAGCCACTTAAAACAAAGGCGACTGGAAAAGCAGAGCGCCGAGCGAGATATTTTTCTATGCTTGTTACAAGCTGTTTCGCAATTATTAGGAGTAGTTTGTATTTTTGTGTCTTTAAAACACATGTGAGGGCGTGCTAGAGACGAGGCAGCTTTTCTGGTTTGAACAAGGCCAAATCTGATTGGCAATAAAAACATAAGTTTTTTTTAAAAAAAACTCATTATCGTCTATTCATCTTTTCATCTTGCGGTTTCTCTCTTTTATTGGACGACTCACACTTTCCTAAAAGCCCAAACAGCCCATAGCTATGCATACTTGCACGCACAGCATTTAGAGACGTGATAGTTTTAGTCTCCATCACAGTATTTACCTGATTAGTTAGGTTACATTTCTTTGGTCAGTTAATAGTCACATGAAGACCACACATGTACACCTATCCCAGTTACCATTAAGTTTACAGACAGATGCCTTTGCTTGTCCTTTTAGAAGAAAATAACATTATTCATTGAGAAAACAGTTTATTGCTCTGAAGTACTTTATTTATGTACGAGTAAATTCATTATAGACTGGTAGGAGGCATCCATCAGGAGCAAGGTGAGGAAACGAGACATTGATAAGCAGGCTGTGGGTGGGTGGTGTTTTAAGGAGGCAGACATTTATTCAGTTGCTGGAATCTGATCCCTCCCACTGGTAATTACAGAGCTGTCTTCTTACCTGTCACAACAGCTGTCCCCAGCTTACCTGCAGATAGGCCCTGATTCAACACACAAATCCCCCCCACACCCATGTTGGTAAGAAGGCTTGGGTGTTATATTTACCCCTATCTGGATCTGGAGGAAGGTGGCTTCATTTCAGAGAGGAAAGTTTAAACATCTCGTCCCCTAAGAACATTTATCAGCCGGGCTTCCATGATGGGCCTCCAGAGATAGTGCAAACTGTGTTAATTACAACGTAGATGTGAGGATATAGCTCTACTGTAATTATAGCACTGCAGCCAATGTACTTTTTAAGTGAAGTGACTTAATTTCCTCTTTTGCAAACACTTCTCTAACTCTGAACACGGTTATCTCTTAAGCGACCTGTACCAAATTCCCTTATTAGTTTCTGTAGCACGTTTGGCCATTTGTGCGTGAGATACTCTTGTAAGATACTCTTTGGGGGCTTTTTAAAAATGTGCTTGTGTAGTTTTTGACTGTGCTTTGGGTGGGACCAGTAAAAGCTCCTTTTATTTCCTGTTACACTCTGTTTTAGCTCTTTTCAGTTTCAGTTTAGCTTTGTCGGAACGGATGAAACACTACCTCAGTCATGGCCCAGATGGTGTAACTGATAGATGATACATGGGCAGCTGTATCAGTGAGAATCCTGGTACAGCCTGGATCAAGTATGTGGCATAAGTATGCAAGGCTGGGTTGGGTTCCTGTCAAAGTAATTCCTGGACTTAAGAGCAGAGAACCTCGGCTTCGGCAGGCTGGGGCAGAGTGAAGGATTTGGGTTGAGGCCAGGCCTTGCCCTCCATTAATACACATCTCCAATTTCTCCAACCCCCACCTGACACCCCCGTACTGCGAGTTAAATTTGTACCAGTGTATTCTTTGCCGTTGTCTTTCAGCTATCCCTTTCCTCTTTTCTCAGCTTGTCTTCATACATCTTTCTGGCATTAACTTTGTAATGTAAACCTGTAGATTTGCTGTATTAAAGACTTCAGTAGCTTGGCTTGGGTTTTAACCTGATTCTATGGGAAGACTGGTGGGTTAAAGCTGCATGCAGGCTGCAACACCGAAAACAAAAACCTTTCTGTGGTCACATTTACAGCAGCTGGAATAAATTAATGCTGGGCTGCAGTTATGATTATTGGGTAACACTCTCAACTGTTTTCAACCTCTGAGAAGCCTGAAGGAGTCATTTTTCATTAGGTTTATAAAGAAAAACAAACTATAAAGACCTCAGTAGCCATTCATTTGGTATTAACTGTGCCATGGTTATAGTTACAACAGTATTATTTATACTGTTATTACAGGTATCGAATCGCCTTACTTCAAACTTCCTACATTAAACAATAAAGCTCATGATTTTTGGCCAGTCCAGGTTTAAATGGACAGATCAATAGAGGTGTGCCACATGTGCTCACTGGCATGTGTGCAGATGTATTCTGAACATCTTACCTTTTTGAGGCTTAAAAGGGGTCAATGAGGATGACTCTGACAGTGAATGCTTGGTCACGTTTGCATTTTATAACATGGCTACTCAATCAGGCCCTAAAAGAGTCGGTCCTGCAGGTTTTCACTGTGTCCCGGCTTCAACACATTTGACTCAAATGTAAAATGCAACAAATAAACTGTGAAGTTCTGCAGAATGACTCATTATTTTAGTCAGCTGTGTTGGAGCAGGGACAGATTGAAAAGCTGTATGACGACGGCCACTGTATGGCTGAATCGAGATCCCCTGCTGTATCATTTTTACATCCGATATTCCTTTATTTTGTTATTATTTTCTTAGCTGACATGTCCTTTTAGCATCTTTACAGGATGTTAAAACACTGCTGCTCAGCATTACGCTGCTTTCATTCTTTATTACATACTGAGAATCAGTTTAGTATGTTCACCTAGAGGTTTCTTTAGCTCTAACAGCATCAATAGCCCCACATTATGTTAATTACTTTACATTTGTTTTATGCCTCAAAAACACATACATATAAATCAGGTCAATAAAGGGCTTAAAAAAACCTTTTGGATCCGAGCAGATTAAAATTTATATTTTCAGTGTGAGAATTGAAAGCATACATTTTTGTTTTAGTAAAAAACACATAAGCCAAACCATAAATTACTCTACATGTAGAAGCAAAATTAGAATCAGGCTGCGAGTCTGGTAATTACCAGAGTAAGATGTATTAAATTGAGCATGTGAAATTAATGTGTACATGCCAGACAAATAATGCTGGGTGCTGGACCAAAAAGACTATCCAAGAGGAAAAAGGGAAGTCAGGATATCAAAAGATGCTCCTTTAATGTTTTAATTG
Organism: Kiunga ballochi; assembly: GCA_037177335.1. Lineage (NCBI taxonomy): Eukaryota > Metazoa > Chordata > Actinopteri > Atheriniformes > Pseudomugilidae > Kiunga > Kiunga ballochi. The sequence goes on along the minus strand of JBAMIG010000009.1, from coordinate 24,069,040 downwards.
TGGGACGTTTCGGGCACAAACCATTCTATAGAAAGGCCAGACAAATTCTAGTGTTTTCATCTTTAATTTGTTCATGTAATAGCAACAAGGACATTATACACTGGACTCATTCTAGGGGTTATTGATTAAAATAAAAAGCATGGCAAAGCAATGGGAATATGTTGAAACTCACAAAATCACTGGAGTCTCTTCACTCACTGGCTAAAACTGCAAAACAGGAACCCATGTAGTTCCAGCTAAGTGAGCTTGTGAAATATAAAGGATTTTTCTAAAACTTTACATTATAAAATATTTGCTACAAAACAGAAATCTGCTGCTCAACCAGCAGCACAAATACCTTTTCCTGTTTATTTCTACATCTAATAATGATTTTTGGAACTTGGGGGAAACGATGTAAGTGGAGGTGAAAGGTCAGGAGATTTTGCCATTATATAAATATTGGAACAAATAAAGTCAATATGTGTAGGTATAAAATGGTAAATTACTGATGGTACTGCTTGTGTATTTATATTTTGAATCATCAAATGTCCTGAACAACTAAAACAAACATCCATCCATCCATTATCTACCGCTTTGTCCCTTACGGGGTCGCGGGGGGGCTGGAGCCTTTCCCAGCAGTCAACGGGCGAGAGGCGGGGTTAAAACAAACATAAATGACTGAAATACAGAAAAAAACATAAAGTGTAAATAGATTCAGCGTGGCTCCTGGTGGGTTTTGTATTACAGGAAACAGAAAGGGATTAGGTATAATTTACTACAATATCATTCTTGATTTGAAATAATTTAAATTGTATAAATAACTATTTGTTGCTTTTTAAAAATCCCATAGGATGGAATAACACTGAGAGCTCCAGAATAATGTACTTCAACATGTCTGCGATACGGAGCAGTGTGGGCAACGCCAGTCTGCTGACCAGCGCAGACCTGCGGCTGCTCATTAAGACTACTATAATACCCAAAGAGCAACGGGTGGAGCTGTACTACAGTAACAAAACTGAAGTCCGCTACCATGTCTCCCACTTCATAAGCAATGAAATGAAAGACAAATGGATCTCTTTTGATGTCACTAAACCCCTGCAGATGTGGCTCCAAGATTCAGGTAAGACTAAACTTTTCAAGTCTTATTTATTAGTTTAGACCAGCCATAAAAATGCACAACCACATAAATACGTCTCTCTTTTATTTGTTTATTTTTTCCCCAGCGGATGAACAAAGCTTCCATCTTCGTGTGTTCTGCGAATGTGGCCAATCTGTCAGCAACTTTCAATTTGTAGTCTCTGGGATGGGAACTGGTCGTGGAGACACGGCTCAATTGAAAGCAAGGAATGAAAAGTATCCTTACATCCTCACAATGTCCATCCCTCAACATTCAAGCACTCACCTCAGCTCACGCAAGAAACGCTCCACCACTTCAGCGTAAGCACTTCTCAGTATTACTGCAGGTTATGCTGGGTATAAACATTTTTCGATGCCTTTCCGGGACAAATCACTTTCTAGTTAATATTCTTTTTCTTCTTTGTTCTTCCTAATTTTTTATTTTCCTTTTGGTGTACTACAGTGCTTCTTCTAGAAACGTTACCATCCTGTGGAAAGTTTACTTAAATGCAATGCTTTTATTTATTTTTTAATTTTTTAAATTTTTTTATTTAAATGTAATGATTTTAAAGTACTTTACTCACAACAGCACACAGCAAACATGTTAAATGTTGACCCTTAAGGCTAATTTATGCTCCCCAAATGGGTACGTCCATTTCAAACGTTGTCATATGTCACTGCCCTCAAATTTCCATGTGTCTTGTTTTGTTGCCACGGTTGTAAAATCTGTCCCTCCACTAGTTGGCAGTGCTGAGCCCAGTCTTCACTCTATGTTGGTGGCTGACCTTCATCTCCATAGAAACTAGTAGAACCTTCATCCCCATAGAAACTATCAGAACCTCCATTTCCATAAAAACTAGCAGAACCTTCATCTCCATGGAAACTAGCAGAACCTCCATCCCAATAGAAACTAGTAGAACCTTCATCTCTATAGAAACTAAAAGAACCTTCATCCCCATAGAAACTAGCAGAACCTCCATCCCCATAGAAACTAGCAGAACCTTCACCCCCATAGAAACTAGCAGAACCTTCATCCTCATAGAAACTAGCAGAACCTTCATCTCCATAGAAACTAACAGAACCCCCATCTCCATAGAAACTAGTAGAACCTTCATCTCCATAGAAACTAGCAAAACCTCCATCCCCAGAGAAACTATCAGAACCTTCATCTCCATAGAAACTAGCAGAACCTTCACCCCCATAGAAACTAGCAGAACCTTCATCCTCATAGAAACTAGCAGAACCTTCATCTCCATAGAAACTAACAGAACCCCCATCTCCATAGAAACTAGTAGAACCTTCATCTCCATAGAAACTAGCAAAACCTCCATCCCCAGAGAAACTATCAGAACCTTCATCCCCATAGAAACTAGCGGAACCTTCATCCCCATAGAAACTAGCAGAACCTTCATGAATTACTGTTAACAAAGGCAGAGTTCTAGGAAAACAAATTAGTGGAGCCATAATAAACCTTCCACCACAAAAAAGTCCAATTAAAATGTGCTTCATGAGTTTTTGTCTACCGGGATGTTACAGATGTCTCTTTGATCAGCAGTGAGTTTTTGTATGACACTTTGTGTGAGTGTATAAATTAACAGAAGCTCTAAAGTGGACAGCTCTATTCTGTTTTTATTTCTGTTTTGGCTGTTTGCTACTAACACCAATGCCTCATGGAGTCTTTTAGCTGTATCAAGCACTGGTATTTGCCCATCATTTTGGTATGCTATTTGATAAGAATTAGCACTTGTGAGCAGATCTTCTGCACTGCACAATAATTCCTGGTGCCCTCTTTTCCCTCAGGCCAGTCTCATGAAGAAGATGTTCAAATTACAGATAAATAAATAAAACAGTATCCATTATCATTTTTGCTGATTAAATCTGCAAGTCTATGGCCTCTTCTACTAGCTGTATGGTGAACAGACAGTACAGCATGCACTTCAATCTATCAGATACAAGGATTACTTTCAAGTATATTTGTAAGGGGAGGCATCCTTAAAATGGCTTTAAAAATCATTTAAAAACAAACAAGTAGCTTCTCTGTGCCATCTCAATGCCTAAAGGTATTTTCCTGTTTTCTGTGTAGCCCAACAGAGAACTGCTCTGTGAAACCTTTGTACATCAACTTCAGGAAGGATCTGGGCTGGAAATGGATACATCAGCCAACAGGCTACTATGCCAACTACTGCATGGGATCCTGCACCTTTATCTGGAATGCTGAAAACAAATATTCTCAGGTATGCACACTATGCACTATACGAGCTTTCTCACATCCTGTAAAGGCTTTGTTGTTTTTGTTTTTCTTCTGGGGATTCATTGCTATTGAGTAATGAAATTCTTTGTGAGGCAGAACATGAAGATGTTCAGTGTAGCAGAATTTTTCCAACTCACAGATAACATTTTTCCATGTGTTACTGCTTTATACTGGTTTACAACAACCATTTTAAATTAATAACTTGACTCTCTGCTAGCATGGTTGTGTTTAGAAACAAAGATGACCAAAAGATGCTTAAGGTCAGACTGTTATGTTTACTTCATGGGATATCACCTAAATGTTGTTTAACTCTGATGGGATGAGATAACCATCAACCCTCTGACCAGAAAGCATGAATGCGGACAAAACAACAGAAAAAATGTCCAAAACCAGACTATTCAAAGTATTAAAAGCACTGCAGATGGTGCAAGGAAAACAATAAATGTAGTAAATCCAGCAACAAATAGCAAAAGCCACAGTATCACAACAAAATATAAATTCAGTTAAAATAGGTTATGACAAGATAAGCTGGGGGGGGAATATAAGTGTTACAAGTCCCATCTGCTCTGGCTTTGCCTGGATTCTGGATGGTCACTTTCACCAATGTACTAAAATGTGCTTAAATATTATTTTGGGCCAACATTTATTTAAAGAATTTTGAAAAATTTCTCTTTTTTTGTAATTTTTAAGTTTTCAACTTTTAGCAAACACATTATTGAACGTGACTTCACTTACAATAACATTGTTGATTTACAGACTTGTTTGACAGCATGCTGAAACATTACAGGGACATCATGGAGGAATTTCTTCCATTTAATGCTGAAATCATTACAAAGCATCGCCTTTTCAAGCATCTATTGCAACAACTGTAGCCACCATGTATCCAAACGCTTCAACAACACTGATGAAACCATGTCAACCCATATTTCATGAGGAGCAGGATCACACATGGAGAAAGTTGTTGCAAAGATAATTCCAGTTCAGTAATTATAAATAACCATGCAAACAGTAAAATCCAGTTAGGTAAAAACAAAACCTCTCAACTGGTTTCTGAAGCGTAAAAGTAAAGGTGAGTGGGTGGTTCCTACCTTTTTCTTTTTTTTATAATTGAAGTTTTTATTATATTTTTATATAATATACAAAACAAACAATATAATCATGTTACTCACCAATTAACTAACAACAACAAAGAGGAGCAGGTATCAAATCAGGTTTGAAAAACGATATAACCTAAAACAACCAGCAGGTGTGGAAATCCTTAACAACAAAACAAAAACAAAAACAAAAACAAACAAAAAAAAAACCAACAAGATATCATGTGTGACTCTGCTGACTGGCTGTTAAGGTAAAATAGGACCAAAAGGGTTCCCAAACTGGTGCGGTGGTGCTATTCTTGCTGTTTAATTTGTAAAGCGTACGTTCATAGGAAGATGTTTTAACCATCATATTAACCCATTCTTTCACCTGCGGACTTTTAGGACTCTTCCAGTGTTTAAGAATAACCCTAGCTGCTACTGATATCCCAGCCATTATAACCGAAAATTTTCCTCCCGATACAAGCATTGACCTACTAAGCACCAGGGTGTGAGCAGGTTTCTTTCTGATGTGAAATTGGGCTTTTTAAATCTATGGAGATTTGCTCCGTTTTGGGGGAACTTCACGTGAACTTTGCTTTTTTTCCGGTGAAGGTTGTCCCTCATTGATAAGCGTTAGCCTCAGATTAATTGAGGCAGTATAGTTGACTTACAGGTGAAGAAAGGTGCAGCTTCTTGAGCTGTTTCCACCTGGGGAAGGCCGGCCTCTACACTTTGGTCATGCTTATTTTTAAATGCCTTTTTCTTCTTGCTTATGGTGAAAATGGCTCCTGCATTTTTGTAAATCCCAGTTGAACAGATTTTCCATCTTGGCCTGGTAGTAAGCTTGTCTCACTGATCTCCTCAGGGACCCTCTGTGCAGGGGTCTGATCTTCTCTTTTCTTCTTACTTCCAGATTTTAGCTCTGTATCAGCATCACAACCCAGGAGCCTCTGCCCAGCCGTGCTGCGTTCCCCAGGCGCTACAATCACTGCCAATCATCTATTATGTGGGCAGGCAACACAAGGTATACAAACCGCATTCATTTGTAAGCTAAATATTCTCAGGACATTTAAAGTTTCTGCCATGACTTACAGCCATTTTTCTTACTTTCAGGTGGAAAACCTGTCCAACATGATTGTGTCTTCCTGCAAGTGTAGCTAAAAGTCAGATGAAACCTCTGCTCTGCATTGATACTACAGAGACCAGCATGGAAATCAGTTGACGTGGACAATGTGAAAGCTTTTCTCCTGCATGCTCTGCTATCGTCACAGTGGACACACATCAGACTATGGACATCTTTACAGACATTTTAGAGGATTTCTTCTCTTACATATACTTTTCCTTGCAGTGATAAAACACAGAAGCTGTTTTTAATAAATTAATTTATTTGTCTGATGAACAGATATGAAAGTGTGTCAGTCTAAAATGGAGACAGGATGAAGATGAGTAGTTTTATTTGAAAAGGTGGGACAAAAATGCACCAAAATAACCCGTGATGGACATTCCTATTTGTCACAACAGCAACAAAGTATAAGGTGCTTCGTCCCCGGTGGAAAAGGTGTTTGTTGGGGTTTTCCTGGAAATAATGCTGCAGGTGTTCATCATAAAAAAGAAAAAAGCCCATAGGGGTAGTCCGGTCCGGGGAAACTCCCTCTAATTTTTTCTAACATGTCTTAGTATGTAAATGCCAGGATGTCCTTGAAGCTTCGTGCTGTAAGCAAAGAGGCTGTGTGTGAAACACTGTGTTGGCTGGAATGGTCTGGACATGTGGTGGTGTTGGTCTTCTAGATGCTCCATCCATTTTCCCCTTTTTTGAGCAACTCTGAAGAAAAAAAAACTCTTTTTTTTTTACTCAAGTTTTTCTTTCATGATTTTAAACATAAAACAACTCATTTTTTTCAGCTTTTTATATTTTTTATGAACTTATTAATGGAAATTTGTGTTTGTACATAAATAAAAGGAAATAAACGTGTTAAATTATATCGCCAGAGTGGAACGTTTTGTGATCAAAATTCAACCTAATGAGATGTTTCCACATGTCAGAGGGGTGGCTCGTGCCGCTATGTGGACCTCGTGCTTGTACGTGATGTGGACGCGAATGCTGCTGCCTTTTGCACAAAATTTTGTTTATAGTTTTAATCAATTAATGTAAAATATAACATGTAATTATAAACTGTCCCTGCACCTCGACACTTAATGAGCATGTGACTGTGTGAAGTGGCTTTTTATGAGGATATTTTACATGAGGAAAGAAGAACCATTAAAATCAGGTTAAGCTCTTGTGCAATGACAGCCAGCTGTCAGAAGATGGATGTCCCAGTGGAAATAACCTTTGTGTGCCAGGTGTGTGTGGACTGTGTGTGTGGAAAACTCTGAACTGACCCACCAACATTGAATCCTTCTGGACGTCACTGACCTAAAATCCCAGACGCACATCGCTATTATGGCTACCTTCATCTGAGGATGCAAGCTATCCCAACATATTTACTAGCCGCGCACCTTGTCCACCCCACCCTGCCAGCCCCCACTCCTTGTTTCTCTGTACTCAAGGGATTACTGTCAGCCCATAAGGCTGAATCGGGAATGAGGAGAGCAGGCCCGGACCCGTTGGTAAGTCCCAGACTTAAGGGCAGTGACTGCATGGAAAATTAAACACACACACACATACACACAATGTTCAAATACACATGCAAACACTGAACCCACTGACACACAGCACAGCTCAAGCACACCAACATCAAAATGTCTTATGTAAGCTTTGTGCACATGAGCGGTAGGGGGATGCTTGTGCTGCTAACAAGGTGACAGCGATCTGTGCTATCATGTTCCAGGTGGGTCCTGGTGCGAAGAAAACACAGCAATTTTCTTCCCTCAGGAGAACACACACGGTGTCTGATGAGCAAAGTATAATGAAGCTTTTTGCCGCTCCTCTCCTGCTACGTTGCCAGGTCTTATTGGTAATGAAGCACAATGCTGTGTTATCTCAGAGCAAATGTAGGAATTTTAACAGGTTTATTTTCCTTTGAGAAACAGAATCATTGCCAAACATTAACAAGGGGAGCGTGAGTTTACTAAGAAGAGACAAGAACATTAACATTTTAAATCGCTTACGTTTCCATTTTTTAGCTTTTTACGTTCATTAGGAAAAGGCTCATAAATCCATCATAGTGTTAATGGAACAGGCCCAGAGGGAGGGTAAGTTAAAGCAGGCTCTTCCTTTCAACTTAGCTTTGTTTCTCAGCAGCTGCTTCCTCTGCAGCCTGCAGCCTTTTGCAGGCTCTCAAGCGCACTGCTGAGCCACAGGGAAATATCCCTGAAAGCAGCACTAGCAAACCCAAATTCATACAACTGAAGACAGAAGAGTTAACACAGATGCCTGCAGCACTTTGAAGTCAAGCAGGTGTACTTTTACAACTAACACGATCCACGTGCCGAGTTTATACGACTGCATGAGTAACCAGAAAATTATTCTGTAATGTTTTTCATCACTTTTTACACAATTACTGCTTTAACTGCATCCATGTGATGTTTTTCATCTTCCACAACAAGCTGAGTGTGATATGCTTCCCTGCTGGGTCCTGAATCACTGTTTTGCCTTATGCTGTATTACAATATCTATAACTTTTGCAATTATATGTCCACTGAAGTTGAGCCATAACTGGTGATTAAACTGAGGCGGTGAAGCAGCCTGATGTAAGGAGGGAGATGGAGCAGGCTATGAGCTTAATAACACACCCTGATGTCCTGCTGCTGCGCTTGACAAACACACAGCTGCTCAAACCCATTGTTGCTCCAGGTGTCGAAAGGACACAAAAATACACCGTCAACAAATATGCATTTCTGCCCTCAGTTAAAACAGACACATAAAATACTTTTTATATTCTAACTGTAGAATATTTACCTCTGCCAGGGAGTTTATGTTTTCAGGGTGAACAAGATAAATCCAAACATTTTGGACCGATTTTCATGAAACCAAATGATTATATTTTGATCCAGATCACCGTCTCGATCCAGGAATGTTTTAAAAGATTTTATATCATTATATCATTTTCAGCAAATCTAACATGAGAAAAATAAGCTTGGTGGAGGTCTGCGCTCTCTGAGGCTTTTCTACTTTATTAAAGAGTATCATGCAAAATCCACCTTTTTAGCCCTTAAATAAATGTTTTTGTGCACTTCTAAGTGTTTAAATTCAGAAAAGGATGCTGCACATATATCTTTATTTTCTTTGTGGTTATATTTTTCAGTCTATTAATTTTTTTCTATTACGTTCTTTATCTATTACATCACAGTATTTGCTGCCAAATAAGGTCGTGGACTTCCAGGTTATCAATGTGGTGAATCTGATACGTTGACATTTATAATAAACTTACCAATAAAATGTTTATCTGGCGGGAGATTAGGGTATCGCTGCTATCAAGCTACAAACCAGGATCAGGAAGGATCTTTCTGTGACCTGGAGGGGGCGGGGCATGACCACACCTGAAGACGCACCTCAGAACAGGGTTAAAAGGTGTGTGTGGAGCGAGAATACACACCTCAGAACAGGGTTATAAGGTGTGTGT
>JBAMIG010000009.1:24039213-24051698 GCA_037177335.1 Kiunga ballochi | reverse complement strand
TTTCGGGTTTGGCTTATTTCGGGTTTGGCTTATTTCGGGTTTGGTTTATTTCGGGTTTGGCTTATTTCGGGTTTGGCTTATTTCTTTGTAAATAAAGGGTCACTGAATTCTGTTTCTGATGTTTGCAATGAAGTCTCCAGAAACATCTGTAAATTCTGTTGAACAAATACTTACTTAAAATAAATAAAGAACTGTCATGACTGACTCTAAGTTCCTTGTTCTGACCAGAACTGACCAGTAATAACCTTATATATTATATTTAGGTCTTTGATTTTTGCATATACAGTGTTCCTGTTTCTTAAATCCATCCTTATAATACAAACTGTCTGTAAGTATAATGTGTACATGTTGTGCATGTGTGGGGAAGATCCCAGCAGCCTTTCTCTGCCTGTTTTACGGAGTAACTGTGCTAATTTACCATCAACAACAAATCAACATATTATATATAATACTGTTTCACATCAGTAGAAGTTTTTTTTATTATTTCTCCTGAAAACCACTGATTAGTTTGGAAAGCAGGTTTCAGCAAAGCTGTGATCCTGCAGATTAGGACTTGTTTAGATGAGATAAAACACTTTAATCTCAGCTTTAGCAACTTTTGCCTCCTCAACTTGTTATATATATTTATGTGCCACATTTAATGATCTTTTCTTTCCACTGGACAAGTGTAGCTGTGCAGAAAAATATCTCTCCCAACCACAGATGCTCTGTTTCTGTCACATTTATGATGTTGGCGTCTTCTTCTCTGCCTCTGACTGCCTTACTGAAAGGCATCAAACAAGCGAATTAGACTTGACAACACCTTTCACAACCAAACACACTTATTCTAATACATGTGCTTAACATGGCCTGACAAAAAGGAATAGCAGTGACCCTGTTTGACAGAATCCAGACCTCAACCGTGGGAACTAATTGAAACCAGTCCATCGGGCCCTCATGAAGGCAAACTCTCAATGCAGCAAAAGCAATAACACAACACTGCCTCTGTAGTGGAATATGCATTAATATTAATATTAATAATAATAATATTAATATTAATATCAATAAGCTGAGAGTGATTATAGATCAGGAGGAATGCTACCAGTAAGACGATGAGGGGTGCTATCTGTGTTTGATTAGATTACAACACCTGATGAACACGTCCCTCACCGAGTGTGGTCCTAATTTTCTTTTAGGTTTCTGGTGGGTACACAAGCCATCTGCTGCGGCGAGCACCTTCATGTAGATCTGATGCCGGCCACCCAGAAGTACAGGATATGAACTAATACTGTACAGAAAGAAATCATTGCAAGAAAAGGAGAGAAAATAAAACCGGTTCTGGGATGAGTCTGGAAGGCATCCAAAGGTATGTCAACAGTCAAAACTAAGTGACAGGAAAGTCCAGCAGTAAGAGCAACAGGAAGAGGAAACTCTCCCCCACAACATCCTGGATGGCTGGATGTTTTCAGATTCTACTCAGAGTTCCTGAGTCTGTATTTGTGCTTTGCAGCTGGTATTAACATGGCAAAGTTTTAGTGTCTTATTAGCGACATCAAAGCGTTTGCATCCCAGTTTCCATGGTTGGGGAGCTAACGCTCTACTGACAGATATTTATAGCTTGTTTTGAAAAATAATATGCATGGGTGGCTGCTGCTTTGCTTGTTTGTTTTTCATGTCTCACCACATCAGATATCAGCTTTTCACACCACATTAGACATTTCAGCCCTGATGACTGGGGCTGTGATCGTTCTCTCACCAGTCCAGCTCACACCACCATGTTTTCAGATCCCTGCAGAAATCGGCCTCCCCTTTCATGTCTCACAGTCATGTATTGGTCAGAGTGTGTGCATCCAGACATCCTGAGTCACTTATGATGCGGGTTCCTTTCTGCGGGAAGGCTTGACCATGAGCGCCGTGCTTCATCATCCTTTGCTCATAAACAGTAGGTGCACGCAGGCTGCTATGTAAAATAAACTAGCCGCCACAACATATCATTGCTACCGTAACTGCAGTGAAAACAACAACCGCTGCAGAGCACGCAGCTATTCTGCGTTTGTGCATCTGTCACTGTGAAAGCTCAATATGCCGTGCAGCATGTTAGTACAGCTGTAGGATGTGGGATTGATGCACAGCCTGTCACAAAGCCTGTGCTATCACCAGGTGAAGGTGGTCTCACTGCAAATGAGCTGTTAGTTGGTTTAAAAACCTGACGTAAACTCTGAATGATGTATTATTTTAAAAAGAAGGAAGCAGCTAAGTTTCATAACTCTGATGTGATTGCTTATCATCATGGGTGGCCACTGCAGTAAATACTCAGCATGTTAAGCTCTCTCTTCTCCTACACAACACATGTAAGAAACCTTTCCACCTCTAACATATACAGCCCTTTTATTAAGTGTCTATTTCACATCCTCCACTGTCTGCTTCGCTCCTTCAGTCTAAATTCCCCCGATGAGTTTCTGTCTTTTTCTCCGAGGCACACAGGCATCACGGGTCTTCTCATTTCCTGTTTGGGGTGTGTATCCGATCCCTTGTTCTTATGCCCAGCAAACATCAAACACTCAAGATGCTCAGAATAAGAAAAGGAGGCATGGAGGACACACACATGTTTATATAAATGTGTGTGTGTAAGAGGTTAAACACACACACACACACATGCAGGATATAAATGGCTAAATTAGAAGTGAATGTTCGAGTAATGTCTTTCAGGAGCATCTGGATAAACGTGTGAAGGATGGTGCAACCAAAACGCCATGGAAAACTTTAAAAAAGGAGTAGGAAATGTAAAGTGGTTAATTATCGTCGTGTCCACAGGCCAAATAAGGAAATACTTGTGCCAAAAGCTGAGTTCATGCTGCAAGATGGCTTTTAACCCTTATCTCATTTTTAAGGAATGTGGACTGCTTTCCCTTCCCATAGCAGTTTATTTTTATTTATTCTAATTATCTGTTTAACCACTTATTTTCTCAGTTTCCTTTAACAAGGCTTTGGTGCCAGTGTCACTCTGGTTATTAAAAGCTACTGCTTCACATTTCCATTGTAAAACATAGATTCTAATCAGGGTGGATGGGCTTACTCGCAGATCCCAATAAAAAGGGTTTTCTATCAATACAAACCATTTAGGATCTATGATGCACTATGTTTGGAGTGTAGGTAAAATAGATTTTTTGTCTGCAATAAAAGAGACTTTTGTGTAAACCTGTAAATCAGGGTTCAAACCAGTCGACAAAACATCATTCATGTTGTATTTAATGTGACTTTTTAAGCCTTGTTTATATGGAGTTTGTGATTTTATGGAACATATTTTGGAACCATGAAATACACCTGTGATTGTTGACATACATGATGAGTCTCCAAACGTGAACTTTTCCGCTCGCTGTGGTGTCTCTGTCGGCTCTCAGGGCAGCGAATCCCAGCAGGAATGTGACTAAAATCCGTGCTGCTTATGGGTCATAGAGCTAAAAACTGAATCTCATTAACTTATCAACTCATTATTCCAATCAATATCCCCTGTGAGCTAACTGTTCCACCTCCTAAATGTCATTAAACCCTGAATAAAAGCAGCGCGACAGAGCTGTAGCATATTTCTGGTAACAAAGATTATTCAGGCATTTGTTTTGACTCCAGTGTCTTTTCAGAGATCTCTCCAGCTAGTAAAAGTCAATCTGATGTTAACTATATCCTTCAGTAACATCTTCTTGCATTTCTTTGCTCATTCAGCTACGGTGCATGTTTAAAACAGCCTGTTGTGTTAATATGCTGTTGTTAAGTGGTGCTGGAAAGTGAAATGCTGCTGTGACAGTTGCAAGGGCGAGTTTTCCCACCTCCGGATGCTGCAGGGCAGCAGTGGCTCCAGGAATGTACTTACTGAATGTCAGCAAACCATCAAAACAAATGAGACGCTCAAAGATTTTGGACCAGAAAGTACTGGTAATATAGTGTTGCTTAAAAGGCCAAACATGCAAATGTGTGACACTTCATGTTATTTAAATCATTTTCATTTTAGTAAAGACAATATATCTTTGCATGTCGTCGTATTGGTCTGAAGCGATTATTAAAACGTAAAATAGAATAAAATCAAACATACATAGTTTAAGTTTACATTTATTTATTCATTCTGTTTTTTTAAGCTTCTCACGTCACTATTTCAACATGTGTGACTGATTTTATTTCAGAAACTTACATCTACCGTCAAAACAGCCTTATAAATGATCTATGCAGACGGTCAAAAAACAAAAACCTTCTACGCGCCGCGCCCACCCTGACCACTTTGGTCACACGTCCAATGAAGACGGAAGAAAAACAGATGAGGTTTAACGGTAAAGGTAAAGCAGCAGGTATGAAACGAGCTTCTTTTTCCACCTACATGTAGTTTCCAACTCCTGACTCTGGTGCAGCATGAATAACCTGAGTGAACATGCATTGAGTCATTTTAGGATGTTGGATTCCACACAGACTGGATCAGCAGGAGGTTTGGCTTGGACATGGAGGAGAGGGAAAGAATGCCAGCTCACAGTTAGGCCAAATGCCATGGACATTCAGGATGAGCGGAAATAAGATGAAAGGATGGACATCAAGGTTTTTTTTTAACAATTTATCTTTTATTTGGTTTTGGGTTCTCTGTCCTGCCCACCGAAACAAACACATGGTTCAAATAAGTGCGACCCCCCACAAACTCCCTCAAGCTCTCATTAGTGAGTTATTTAGACAAAGTGAAGCGGAGGAGATTGTTGCTATTTCAGCTTCTCCAAAATACTGGCAAAGTCTGACATGGCGATTAAAGGGGTGGAGTAAAAGAGCTAGGAGGGAGGGTGGGGGATTATAAACATCCACTATGCAAAGGTTCTTTGCAACAAGATAATAAATGGTAAAATGTCTGTGGCCTATGTAACCATATACTGCACACACTCTGAGACCTCATCATTCACTGGCCTGGAATGTCAGTCACATTCCCCAGGCCTCCATCTTTCTCTTTCTCTGGTTGCTCATATATCTCTGAGCTCCTCCATTTGTGTTTGTTTTAACTTTCTCAGGACCCTCCAACGCTTATGCATCGTACACCAATGAGGACAGCAATCCCCCCTCCTACACACACACACACACACACACACACCTTCACTCGGCAAGAGTTTCTCTACCATTCTCCCTCCCACACTGTCTCACACTGTCTGCGTTTACTCTCTTGTGGGGTTGAGGTTATAACGTCAGCTTGTTCCCAGTCACCCTACACACACACACACACACACACACACACACACACCTCAACAGCAACTAGTAAAACCATTTAGATGTGTTATGGCTCAGAATAAGAGACAGCTCATTGGAAATCTCAATGAGAGAAAGTAGACTGGGGTAATTATGTACGGCAGGGGTCACTGTGACTCACTGACGTTTTGGCCACTTACTCCTCACTGTGGGATATCATTTGTGAGTCATAGCAGCAGACTGGACTGGACTGTATCCTCTGTGACACGCGCTTACGCTAAAAGTCTCTTTCTTTGAACTTCTGACCTTGCTTGCCAAACCTAAGGAACTTTACCCACAAGCAAACAGACAAAAATGTCTAATTCTGTGTGGTAAACGAGGCAGACGCCCCTCTCCTGACTGTAAATGCCTCTGAAAGCGCTGGCTCTGTCGAGGCTCCGGGAAGAGAATGGTGTTTCGTGTTAGACGTGTTTTTGTTTAAGCATGCGTGATGTTTTTGCAAACCACTTTGTGAGGCCAGAGTGCGTCAGATGCCGTGTGAGCGAGTAAAGTTGTTAGGTTATGCACCTGTACCGGGTCCCCTTGTTGCTTTGTATGGTTGCTGGAGGCCAACACTGGTGGCAGGAAATTTCCTCCACCTTGGGGGCGTTTGGATGACCCAGAGGAAATGTGACCAAAGCTGAAATTTGTGTAATAGGAGACAATATTTAATTCACACAGGAGTTCTTCCATAATTTACTGAACTGAGGTTATTCCAGAGGATTCCAGACATATCAGAGGAAATTCCCCCTTTTGAGCCATTTATTTAATCTGTATCGCACTCGATTATCCCCATGACTTGTTTTCCTTGGTAAACTCACATGAGTGTAGTTCATTCTTATCAGCAGTCTTATTTCATGTCAATATGCAAAGTCTGTAATGCTGCTTAATTTCCAGGGTATTTCCAGGGATAATATTAGACAGTGAACAACCAATGTGGCCATTTTGTGGGTTTTCGCTGGGATACACTGACCCCTGCTGGCTAATAAGCCATGAACGTTCACAGTGAAATACAATTGTTGTCAAAATAAGACTTAATGTGACCATCAATACACATTTTAGTGTTATTTAAACTAATGCAGCATCTATAATGATTGATAATGGCCAGAAAGATACTAGTAAGGAATTCAATATAATTCCTGTGCTACCTGTCATTCAGTGATACTTTACCCACAAGCTGCCAGATTTCATTGTATTGTTTTAAAGTGGCAATGAGCAGTACTTCTCCAGGCTTTCTAAAGGCTTGTCTATATGTTTGTTTGTTTTGTTTTTTTGTTGTTTTTTGTTTGTTTGTTTTTTAAAAATTGGAACAAATCCAGGCATCTCCTGATACATAACCCATGAGATGCATTTAGATCTTTAGTTGATAGATCTACAGTTCAACTGAGCTCAGACAATATTTAGGTATGCTATTATGGGTTATTCGGTAGTATTAGGACATAAAATAGGCACTATCCAAAGAATAACAATGTTTTTCTCAATGAGAATTCTCCCGAAACCTGTGGACATTGCTGCAGCAAATGGAAATTATACTCATTTAACAACTAGTTATTAAAAGGTCAAAAGTTTTAATTCAGCCTATTGGTTGTAAAAGTCTTCATATAATATTTTTGGTGAACTTTCTTGTCTGTGACAAGATGAATCCTTTTTAAAAATGGGAAATGTGTATCTTCAACTCTCAAGACATTTTTCTATATTATATATTCAATAATTCTTTTTGTTTGAAAATAAAATTCAACATAGTTAATGTAATTTTCTTATATGTCGTATAAGTTATGCGAATGTTGTTTGGTGACCGGAAACGTTTCAGTTAAAGTAATAATTTGCACAAACATCAAGTTGAAGGGATAAAACAGATTTTGCGACCTTTACGACACTGCCGTCAATGGCGAACGTTTCAGAAAACGGCATAAAGAAGAAGATGGCGGAGGGAGCTAATGATGCCGAGCTACTCAAGGAGAAGGCGAATAAGTACTTTAAAGGTAATTAATGTGACTTTTCAAATAGTTGACCATGTTAAGCTGTTTTAAACAGGCCTTTACGTTATCATTGTTTGGTTGAATGTCATTATTTTATCACACTACACCTGAGCCGGGCCGGTCTCAAATATTACGCAAAGCTAATGCTGTTCAGAGAGCATGCTAACTGTAAACTCCATTCATTGGAATTGTCGGCATTGATTTGAAACGATTAGCTGCTGCTAGCTAGCGAGGCAATAGCCAGTAAGAGACACGCGTGTTCTATGAAACACACCATGAGCAGGTTTAGATCGGACTTTTTAATTGTTTGGGCATTTTTTGTGTTTAGCAGTAACTAATAAAGTTTTAGCTGGGACATTACTTTTTAAGCGCAGTTTTAAGTGATGATAGCTCCTAGGATTTTTTTTGGCCGGCGGGTGTTAACGAGCACAGGAGCTTAGCCTGTAAACTTTCCCTGTTTCATGATACAACTTCAACATTTTCATTTAAATGTACTGATGTGTTATTACAAGAAAGTAAACGCTGGCGGAATTAAGCTAAAAGAGAAGAATATTCTGTTTTGGTACCATCTTTCTATTTTTCCTTTTAAAAAAAAGTTATAACAAGCCTAACATCATTATGAACAGAAGTGCGCTCATTCTGTGTGCGGTTTAGCCGCACATTCTTCAGGAAAATACTAGACGTTATATGAATATGGAGTGAAGTTTAGGCTTTTAAAGCTTATACAGCTTTGTGACTGGGAAATTATTTTATTTCAGCTCTTTGACCAGGAGACCAACCTGATCAAAACACCATAAACAAGACTCAATCATTAAAAATAATGGTGATTTCTGTCACTTGTTGCAGAAAAACCTTTTAAATCATTATAAGTATAGTTGATTTAGTGCTTTTAGTGTTAAATTGTGACAAGTCTTCAAACACACACTGTTCATAGGTATCTGGCTCATCTTTGCCATATTACACTGTTCATGGGTGAAATTTGCCATGGTGACATGATTCCCTACCACAGTGAAACATTAGAAATAAATCTGCATTTATTCTGAAAAACAATGGCCAATTGTTGTTATTTTGACAAGCAATAATATCAACAAATTCAATTGGCCAGCCCATTGATCGCTTTGGCTCTAAAATAACTTGAATTGATTAAAATTGGTATTATACTTTATTAAAAAGACAGAGAAAGCTCAGCCTGTTCTTTTTTTTGTTTTGTTTTTTTCCAGATAAAGACTATGAAAATGCTATCAAGTACTACACAGAGGCTGTGGAGCTCAATCCAGCCAATGCCATCTACTACAGCAACCGGAGCCTGGCGTACCTGCGCACAGAGTGCTATGGCTATGCCCTGGCGGATGCCACAAAGGCCCTGGAGATAGACAAAAACTACATAAAAGGATATTACCGCCGTGCCACCTCCAACATGGCGCTGGGCAAGTTTAAAGCTGCTCTCAAGGACTACGAAACGGTAAGAAGAAGATCTTTTTTCCTTCAGCTGCCATCTATTCTAAAATTGCATCAAGTTGTATCTGGTGACACGTTACAATGAGTTAATCCAGACACAGTGCCAGGTAGCCTGCCTGTGGGGCTCTCACTCTGTAGCTTCTTTTGTGTGTTTGTGCTGTTAACCTGATACATAAATAATGTATTTTAGCTGTGGGGCCAAAGACGGCAGAAGTCTACCTTAATGTGAGTTTCTGATTTTATGAGCGTGCACATGTGAATTTCTTTCCTTGTTCTGAGAATAGGTAGTGAGGGTTCGGCCAAATGACAAGGATGCGAGGATGAAGTATCAGGAATGTAACAAGATTGTAAAACAGAAGGCCTTTGAAAGAGCCATTGCCAGTGATGAGACAAAAAGATCTGTTGTCGACTCCCTGGACATTGAAAACATGAGTAAGTTTCCTCTGCTGTTGCACGGATAAGCACATTAACTAAGCATTGCAGCATCCCCTGATCAGATGTACTGGAGGTGAACACAGCTGGTTTCATGACACGGTGGAGGATGGGGAAGGTGTGTGGTGCAGCTTGTGAAGGAGGAAGTTTGTTTTCCAATAAAAGTTGTTGCATTTTACTGACTGTCCCTTTTCTCTTAAAGCACACAGAGAAAACATTGCATGCCCAGACAATGTAAACGAGCCTGTTTCTGCTGTAGAAAGACCCATTTAGCATTTTCACAGGACAACAGAAGCATCATTTATAATAGATTTTTAAAAGGCATTGTAACAGCTGTGTATGCTGCTCGTACAACAGGTGCCATGGAGGCCAATAACAGTAAAGACTCTGTTTGTATTACAGCGATTGAGGATGACTACGTTGGCCCCAAACTTGAAGATGGAAAGGTTACATTGCAGTTTATGAAAGACATGATGGACTGGTTCAAAGATGAAAAGAAACTGCACAGAAAGTGTGCTTATCAGGTGAGGTGCATGTTGACATGTAGCAGTCTGCACCTTCCCACAGCCACCAATAATCACCTCTATTAATCCTCCACATCCTTTCAGATTTTGGTACAAGTTAAAGATGTCCTATCAAAACTACCCAGTCTTGTTGAAATTGCATTGAAGGAGGTAAGGACTCTGAAACCTAGTTTTTTTACATAAAACTTAGATTTTTTACCTACAAAGTTGTGTTTTTTGAGTCTATTTATGGTTCTGACATCACGTCCTTACCACAGACAGAGAAAATAACTATTTGTGGTGACACCCACGGGCAATACTACGATCTCCTCAACATCTTCAAGTTGAACGGCTTACCCTCAGAAAGCAACCCTTACGTATCCTTTCAGCAGTACGTCATGTTTATTAATACTTGTGTTTACAGTGGTTTCTGCTATTCTGGTCTAAAATGATGAAAGCTGAATGCATCAAAGCCAGAACTTGTGCGTCATTGTGCTTAACCGCAGCGTTTAGCTGTTCAATGGTGACTTTGTGGACCGTGGCTCCTTCTCTGTTGAGGTCATTCTTACCCTCTTTGGCTTCAAGCTGCTCTGCCCCAACAACTTCCACTTGCTTAGAGGTGAACACACTCACTGTGTCTGTGTGTGTAAGAGCTGTTACAACATGAAATTGTGCTAATTACACGTCTGTCAGCTGAAAAGTAACGCTAAAAGTAATTCACTTTTACCATTAAACTGCAGATTTTATCCTATTAAAGTATTTAAAGGGGACTTTATTACATAAATAATGGAGTTTCTGTGCAGGAAACCACGAGACGGACAACATGAACCAGATGTATGGATTTGAAGGGGAGGTCAAAGCCAAGTACACCGCCCAGATGTTTCAGCTTTTCAGTGAGGTCTTCCAGTGGCTTCCACTCGCACAGTGTATCAACAGCAAAGTGTTGGTAAGAAGTCATGCGAGAGACCAGTTAAATGGACTATAATTATGTGTTACGATCATTTAAAGTCTGTTATCAATGTGTGGTAGTGCTGATAGAGTACTACAGAGCAAATACTGCTAGTACACAACTTCTATTATACTAGAGTTTGATTTTATTTACAATTAAACTCAAAATCTTTAATAAACCAGGAATATTTTATTTGTATGGCACTTGTTATGATAACTAGTAACTCAGTAAATAATAACAGTGGCTGGTTGTGTCAGTTTATCTCACACACACATCCCCACCCACCCCTCCCACATAGGGAAATTATATTTCAGATTTAAATCAAAATAAATAAAACTATTAGGACTGACTAAACCAGGGTTTTAAAAGTTCACAAATCAGACAAAAATAACATTAAAAAAATATAAAGCTGGTAAATTAATTTAAAAAATAGTCTGATATAAGTTTAGTTCATAAAAGTGTAATTTAGTTTAGTTTTTACAACATTAAAACAGGTTTTTCCACAGCTGTGGGTGACAGGATGAGGAAGTTCTCATGTTCTTCCTCTGTTAAGAGCTGAAGCACAACACAGCAGCCAGACCATCATTCTGCCTGTTTTAATGCTGACAGGACAAGAAAAAGACACGAGAGTCATGGAAACTCAGAGCTTTTATTCCAGTTTATAAGAAAATCATGTTCTAACCGGATATTTATGGTAAAAACGTATCGCGTGTTTTTAAAAATAAAGGATTGGGATGGCAGCTCCGGGCCTCCGTAGAGGTTTTCACAGGCTGGAGATAAATATTCAGAACTAATCCCATTAACAACCTTAAAACCCGTAAAAGTTAATCCTGAAACCAACAGAGAGCCAACCTTTAAGCTGTATGATATGTGTTCATGTCACTCTTCATCTCAGGTCATGCATGGAGGACTTTTCAGTGAAGATGGCGTCACGTTGGAGGATCTCAGGAAGATCGATAGGAACAGGCAACCTCCAGATTCAGGTGGGAAATTACATTCACCCGTTTTACAAAGTCTTGTAGCTCCCCTAAAAAGAAAAGGGTTCAAGTCAGCACCTTCTGCCACTCGTCCACAGGTCCAATGTGCGACCTTCTCTGGTCAGATCCACAGCCTCAGGTCAGTTCCCCTCACGCTGGATGACAGAGCAGGCCTTCATCCTCTGCTGCAGATAGATGATCATAATGACCTCTGCCTGTTACAGAACGGCCGGTCAATCAGCAAGCGAGGGGTGAGTTGTCAGTTTGGACCGGATGTGACGGAGCGCTTCCTGGAACAGAACAAACTGGACTACATTGTGCGAAGTCACGAGGTCAAAGCAGAGGGTTATGAGGTCACCCACTCAGGGAAGTGCATCACCGTGTTCTCAGCACCCAACTACTGGTGAGTTATGGTGCTGATTGGATACAGGTTGGTGACCTCCACCTTCACTCTACATGTGCAGGAGTCCACATGAAACCCTCATAGCGAGCAGAACTTAGATCCATGTTTTACTACTTGATACGTCGTACCTGCTATGAATCCGGTTTTGCTGTGTTATACAGTCATACTATATCAGTGTGTGTTGTGTTCTCCAGTGATCAGATGGGAAACAAAGGAGCTTACATCCACCTCAGGGGATCCGACCTCAAACCAGAATTCCACCAGTTCACTGCTGTGGTCAGTATCATTTCCTCTAATGTGCATTATTTACTCTTCTCCCTAACAGGAGTATTTCTCTTTCAACGTGAAGATGGACAGCTGTTATATATTGAGGGTTTGCACCACATGCTGTTCTCTAACAAGATGGTTAATCACAAAAATAGCCATTAATCAACCACTAATCGTCCTGGTTCATATAAATGGTCTCTTCAGACCATAATCTGATTATTATGATAAACCTGCCGCATTAGTTATGAACTATGGTTACATGTCTCTCTCTAATGGGGGAGATGCAGTCTAATG
>JBAMIG010000009.1:23990270-24001513 GCA_037177335.1 Kiunga ballochi | reverse complement strand
CCCCGTGTTAGCGTGGGTTCTCCCCGTGTCAGCGTGGGTTCTCCCTGTGTTAGCGTGGGTTCTCCCTGTGTTAGCGTTGGTTCTCTCTGTGTTAGCGTGGGTTCTCCCTGTGTTATTGTGGGTTCTCCCTGTGTTATTGTGGGTTCTCTCTGTGTTAGCGTGGGTTCTCCCCGTGTCAGCATGGGTTCTCTCTGTGTTATTGTGGGTTCTCTCTGTGTTATTGTGGGTTCTCCCCGTGTCAGCGTGGGTTCTCCCCGTGTTATTGTGGGTTCTCCCCGTGTCAGCGTGGGTTCTCCCTGTGTTAGCGTCGGTTCTCTCTGTGTTAGCGTGGGTTCTCCCTGTGTTAGCGTGGGTCCTCTCTGTGTTAGTGTGGGTTCTCCCCGTGTTAGTGTGGGTTCTCTCTGTGTTAGCGTGGTTTCTCCCCGTGTCAGCGTGGGTTCTCCCTGTGTTAGCGTGGGTTCTCCCTGTGTCAGCGTGGGTTCTCCCTGTGTTAGCGTGGGATCTCTCTGTGTTATTGTGGGTTCTCCCCGTGTTAGTGTGGCTTCTTTTCTAATTAATTAGAGACAGGAGATTAATATCTTTTGAAACAAAGAGAAGACAGACAAAAAACAATCCTACACGTTTCTGACATGTATTAAAAATGGATGATTAATCTATTTTTAATTGATTCACTATATATTCACACTATATATATATTTATACTGGAACAAAGAAGCACTCCCTGTTTTATTTTATATGAACTCAGATGGAGATCACATAATAAGTCCACCCTTACTGCTTTGTGCTGCTTATCAAGTACACAGATTATTATTTTTTTTTAAAAGAAAGAAACTGCATATTAAAAGGTGTTTTTCAGGACCCACACTAAGCCATTCCTTTTAAGTGCACGCCACTCCTTTACTTAGAAAAAGAATCTTGTTTGACCAGAGGAACTCACCTGACAACAGGACAGCCCTCCTCCTTCGCATTCAGTGGCAAACAACAGGTGAGAGAGCTGTGTTTCTGTGAGAGTGATCCAGACGTGCATGCTGAAAAACCTCTCTCTCCTACCCAAGAGAAAGCGTCTTCACCATGGGGAGGATTGGCAAAGAAGTGGCTGGTCAGGTCATAGGCTTCTCTGGCCTCGTTTTGGCAGCGGTGGCCTGTGGAATCCCCATGTGGAGAGTGACGAGCTACATTGGAGCCAACATTGTATCAGGCCAGATAGTTTGGGATGGTCTGTGGATGAACTGTGTTATGCAGAGCACCGGACAGATGCAGTGCAAGCTGAATGAGTCTGTGATGAGGCTGTCTAGAGATCTGCAGGCCGCACGAGCACTGGTCATCATCTGCCTTGTGTTTGGGATAATTGGCTTTTTGATATCGTTTATTGGAGCCAAATGCACCAGCTGCCTGAAGAAAGACTTATCGGGTGCCACTGTAGTGATTTTAGGCGGCTGTCTCATCATTGTTGCTGCAATCCTGGTTCTGATTCCCGTCTGCTGGTCTGCAGCTGTCACCATCACAGACTTTGAAAGCACCTTTACAATCGAGACACAGAAGAGGGAGCTTGGAGCTTCTATCTACCTCGGCTGGAGCGCCGCTGCTCTTCTTCTGATCGGAGGGATCATCCTGACAACATCCTGCCCTCCTCAGAGACCAGTATACCCCAATTACCCGCCAGCACCAATGTACCCTTACTCTGCAAATCGGTCAACATATGGCCCTGTGTATGCTCCTGCTTCCAGCCAACTGTACACAGCCACGGGATCCTACGTCCCCAGCAAGCCTTACGCAGCACCGACCACATACACTGCTAGGCAGTTTATATAAACCTGACGGGACAAACTGAGGACAGACTGAACTTTAAGTCATGATATGTTTGCTTCCCATCAGCATGCTGTTGATGTTAAAGTGTTGTACTTAATCATTGTGAGCCTTCATTAAAAATTTGTTGTAAAACCTTTGAACAAAGGAGGATTATTGTGTCTTCATGTTGTCACCCTGAAGGCTGTATCTCTTCTCATAAGGAAGTCACTGTTCATATATTTATTTCCTTGTACACTGACAATGTTTTGTAAGACATCTTTTTTTTTTTTTTTTAAAGTCTGTTGCCTGTAATTGCTTGTTTATTTGGAGAATAATCAAAAGAATTTCAATAGAGAATATTTTCACTATTCTTTTTGTGGACTCATCATGTGTGTTGAAGTTATTAAATCTGCCGAACATTTAAAAAAGATTTTATTCTTATTTTTATAATATCCACAGATTAAAGAAGAAAACACATTCAATTTAAAGCACCAGTGTGTTGAAATGGTTTCAGTTTTGGTGTGATTGGTTGTTGCATTAAAGTATTATAAGAGCTCTTTCATTCTCACTGTATATAAAATTAAACAAATAATATTATAGGATATAAAACAAAATAATGTATGATTTCAAATTAAAATAAAACTGAAAAATAAATAAATAAAATAAACATTTTTAAATAACAATATATCATATAAAATAATAAATACATAAATAAAATAAAAACAATTTACCAATAAAATTTAATTAAAAATGATAAATAAAATAATATAAAATCCTATTAAATAAAACTAAATCTGTTATTGTATGTGACAGAGAAAAACCGGATGTTGCTTATAAATGGGGAATTCTTTTGACTTCCAGTGAAACTCTTGTCCATGCTCCTCCTCAGTGCTTTTTCTTTTAACCGGACATTACGTCCCGATAACCCGTCCAATCAGCTGCTGGTTCCTGGCAAAGCATTGTTTGAATGACAAATTCACCATCTCTTTCAAAGAATTTGTTTTCACAGAAGTGATCTCATGCTGATGTTCATCTCGTCGAAACTACACCTCGTCCACTTAGGGACAATGTAAAGAATCTAGTTATACGAGTAAATCACTGCACCCAGTGGTTTCAGGAAGGAAGTTTTGGCTCCACCTTCAAGACAGAGAAAACCTTATAACTGAGGGACGTCTGCTCCAGTCTTTATTCAACTTCAGAACCAAATCTTTTTAGCTTCTTCGACTTCTCTGCTTCATTCAACTGCAAGTGATCCAAAGCTCATCATGGTGTCTATGGGACGACAGATTCTGGGCTTCGCCCTCTCCATCTTTGGATTCTTGGGGTCCATCATCATTTGTGCCCTGCCTATGTGGAAGGTGACAGCCTTCATTGGAGCCAACATTGTGACCGCACAGATCATCTGGGAAGGCTTGTGGATGAACTGTGTGATGCAGAGTACAGGTCAGATGCAGTGCAAGATCTATGATTCCATGCTGGCTCTGCCTGAGGATCTCCAGGCTGCCAGGGCTCTTGTGGTCATTGCCATTATTGTTGGTGCTTTTGGCATCATTCTGGGTGTTGCTGGAGGAAAATGCACCAACTTTATTGAGGAGGAAAATTCCAAATCAAGAGTGGCAATCGCTGCTGGAGCACTCTTCATCTGTGCTGGGGTTCTTGTTCTCATCCCCGTGTGCTGGTCTGCCAACACCATCATCAGAGATTTCTACAACCCCATCTTGACCGACGCCCAGAGGAGAGAGATGGGAGCTTCACTTTACGTGGGCTGGGGCACGGCAGCACTCTTCATCCTGGGAGGTGGCCTCCTGTGCAGCTCATGTCCTCCACAGGAACCTGGTCCAGAATATCCTGTCAAATACTCTGGTGCCAGATCCACAGCCACCAGTCGGGCCTACGTCTGAGCGCTCCATCCTGCTGAAAAAAAAGACTATAAATTATTTGGATATGCTAAAGTAACACATTTTGAAAGCATTTGGCACCACTGGTTTTACAGCTGAGACAGACTGAAACAGGGTTCTCCTGAGAATCCTTTGTTGGACATGGAGCAAGTGTTTTTTAAGATTCAAGAAACATTACGAAGGTGTGATGTGAAATGTGCCAAAGACAGAAAAGTGTGAAATTTAACTGTTTTATTATGAAGCTTGTTTATTTTCTGAATATCTGCTGGTAAATATAACATGTGATATTATGAAAGAAAATGTATGAAACACCAATCATGAGTCAATAATCACAGAAATGAACGTATAAAAGAACTGTTTTTGTTTACTGAGTTTTGCTGATTTGTAATTAAACACTTTTACTGTATTATTTCTCTTTGAGTCATTCGGGAAAGTGGGGCAACGTTCTAAAGCATCAACCTCTCATTACGGTTCTGCATTCATACTTTTAGCTCAAATGTGCCAGGTAAAACAAATAGGAAGTAAAATCCAAATTAAGTTATTTAATATTTATAAAACAAACTGATTTAAATGTTTGTATAAATTCAGTCAACAACGAGGCATTTCTCTAACTTTAATCAGGCTCAGAGAAAGTCCTATTTAGGAGTAGTTTCTGGCTCAAACTGGATAGAGGTGCAACATTCCTCATCCTAACTGGTTTGTCCGGCTTTACAGTGTAAACAGCAGTGAAAGCCATCCACTTGTTTTTAGTTGGCTTCAACAAGTGTTGACAAAAGTTAAAAACAACCAATATTTGCATACATTTAGAAAGCAACCTCTTATTTTAAAATAATACAAAGAAATTACTTTTCCTGTCAGGTTGCAGAGAATTTAATTCGTCTGAGCCGTGAGTAAAGGAAATGCATCAACCCCACCCATCATCATGAAAACACATACCTTTGCATTGTGACCTACAGATATGCTATTTTATATGGTATCTGAACACTAATGGCTTTTATAAGGTGAAAAATCCGAGTGAATTTAGAAAAATGATCAATTTAATGGGATAGGAAAAGAAACTTTTAGGCTGAAACCCATTTCACCCCTACGTTTTACACGTAGGGGGGAGGCCTATATACCCCTTCAAACAAAGATTTTTCAGGAGCCCACTTCAAACCAAGGGATATGAAAAATTCCCCAGGATACCTTGTAATTTACGGCGTGATGCTACTGCAGAGACGAGAGAATGTGTATTTTATGATAAAATACACATTCTCTCTTGTCTCTGCAGTAAAAAACCTTTTCAGTGAGTGGATAAAATTTGTATCCACTCACTGAAAAGGTTTTTTTTTTTTATTATGACAACCGTTTATTAGTATAGTTTAATGTTATTTCAATATGTAGCCTAATGGTTAATTTCTTAATGAAATGCATACAAAAAAAGTTTGCTAGCTCTACTTTGAAGCTTCAGTAATGTTAGCATTCTGGACATTAGCGGTGCTCAGTAGCGAGCCATGCTAATCTACTCTGGTAACGTTAATAATAAAACCTTTGCAACTTTGCTGTTGGCCTTTTAGATTGTGGCCATCATGAAACACAACACGAACCCAGAAAGAGTTCTAAAAGAACCAGTAAAGGTTCTGAAAGAACCTAGAAAGAGAACCAAGAACCCAGAAAGAGCTCTCAAAGAACCCAGAAAGAGTTCTCAAAGAACCCAGGAAGAGTTCTGAAAGAACCTAGAAAGAGAACCAAGAACCCAGAAAGAGCTCTCAAAGAACCCAGAAAGAGTTCTAAAAGATCCCAGATAGATCTATAAAAGAACCAAGAAAGAAAACCAAAAGAACCCAAGATGAGAACCAAGAACTCAGTAAGAGCTCTAAAAGAAAACAATCCTTTTTTATATATGGAGAAAGAGTTTCTTAGATACAAGAAACACAATACATAAAAACAAAAATAGTTAAATGATTTTTTATTTCCAGCAAGAATGCAGTAAAATGTATTTATTATTTTAAAGAACACTGCTAACAAATCTACAAACAGGACAAACCATTTCAAATCAAATTCAACCAAACTTTATTTATAAACCCCTTTTAAGCAACACAACATTTTTTACATAATAAAAACAATTCCTGCATAAAAAATAGAGCCTTTACTCAACTCAGTATTATTTTAACACACATTATAATAATGTCTTTCACACACAATCTCACATTTTTGAGGCTTCATAACCTAAGAGCAGTTCTGATCACAGGACATTTATAAACAACACAAAGAAAATTCATTCCTGCCCTTCTCATTACTCGTATTGGATCAGGTCATAGGAGTTATGAGCTGTTTTGGGTCATAAGTAAAGGTTTTGTCCAATTCTGTGAAAGCTAAAGGTCAGTATGGTAATAAACACATGATGTAGTTCAGATAAAACCTTTAGGGAAGAAAGACTCAGTGATGTACACGTTTCCAATTCTTCCTTTCTTCCTCTTTCATGAAAACCCAACTTTTTAACCACAGTCTCCACAGTCAGACTTTTGGAAACTTTGTCCCGAGTTGTCACGAGCATGATGTTATGCTGGCACAAGGAAGTGTGTGACTGGTGTGAACACACCCTGTTCTGTTGTCACTTTTACCCTGGTATCACATTCTTTGACCGGTTTCTGAAACAGGTGCATGAATCTTGCCAAGCCAGTTCAAGATAAAGGTACACAAGCTTTAGTCACTACAGTAGGGCTAGTAGTGGAATAAGCTCATCATTACTGACTAATAGGTAAACAGGAAGTTGTTTAGTCAACACACTCATTTTTATCACAAAGAGAATTTGTGCCCAAATGATGTGTTAAAAGAACATTTAGAGGGTTTTAAGTCTGTGTCTGTGTCTCTCTGGTATTCTGCTGTCTCCTGTTTAGGTTTGTGGTCCAGTCTTTTGTTTTATAAAGACTAATAATCTTAAAGTATCTCCTGATTGTACTTATTCATTAAAAGACTGGTTCCAGTATCAGTTCAGAGAGGCCAAAAGGTGTTTAAGCTTTCCTGCCTGATGATTTTCCTGCTAATCAGCATCAGTTTTCTTCAGACAAACAGCAGTGATACTGGAAAAGTTGCGTATTAAGATTTCACGGTGTATAAATAATGTTTAGATAACATGGTGAAGAGCAGGGGGAACACCAGGTTTCAGCTTAATACCAACTGTTGCGCAATTAAACCCTCATCATCACAAAGGCTATTACACAAGATAAAAAGGAACAAATCAGCTATTCTTCAGCCACCACTTCTGTGTTTCACACGCTGTGGTTTGTTGTGATGCAACTGTCATTGTGAGGACTGTTTCCTCATACACACACTGCCCAGTTTAGAGTGAGTCAGGAATATGGGAAGCGCTCTTTCCCAGTCGTGTGTGAGTGCGTGACTTTAAACAACATTGCGTGAAGAACAAGCTAAATGCTGATTTTTACACGTTCAGCTTCTGTCTCTTCTCTGAGCTCTGTCCAGTCTGAACAGATAAATCTCCTCTCATGTGACGCCACATTCTCTCTTTATTTCATCACTCCTTTCGATAAAGTTGTCTTGCATTACTTTGCCAACTCTACCATATAAATATTTTGAGAATATAACTTTTATTCTGGTGTCATGTCTGCTTCCTTCTCTTGCGTGCACTCAGCATCTCCCAGCAGTTCTAACTACATTACCCACAATCCATCTGCTCAAGTAATCATGGCCTGCACTCCTCAGTGGAAACACCTGGAGCTCATACTACCTAAACCTGACACCTTGTGTGATATTCACTCAGTCTTGCTGGTCAGATTGTTTGCATTAAGCAGCGCTTGTGTCCATCCTGACATGTTTTTAATACTAATCTTAAACAAGTCAGATGTACAAAAAAAATATTATTATATTTAAGTTTAATCAATGTTTAGGCAATGTTATGCTTGTTAAAAGAGTCAAACTGAAAATAACTAGACTCAAAATCAGAACTTAAACCAATAATGACATAAATAAACAAACCTCTTAAATATTCAAAAGGGGATTTAAATAATGGGGAAAACCAAATCAATATTTTGAGACCTGAGAATGAATCCCTGACTCTGCAGCTTATGGAGCAGTAAAGCAGGCGGTCCTCAGTCTTTGAGCTTTGCTGCACACGACGGAGTCACTGAACACCTGGATGACTATTAGCATGTCATCATTTACCTCATATCAGCAATAATCCACATTTAGTTTCAGTGGGCAACATGTTCTAGACCCAAAAATGCAATTAACCTGGTGTAATGTTGACTGATGATCAAAGTGTTGGTTGTGTCACATGACCACTCAGAGGTTTCTGCAGTGGTAGCTTGTGCCTCTGTCGCACGATGCTCCGGGCTGGAAAAGCTCTGGGAATGTACACAATAAATGTCCCCAAAACAACTTGGTTGGAAAATTAGGAAGTGTTTCTTTAACAGATTCATACTTTATACCTTTATACAGAAAGTTTTAGCTTTAGAGATTTTAGGCAAATCATTGTGAACATTAATCAGAGTCAGGTATGCTGCAGCAGGGAAACATCTAAAACCTGCAGCTCAAGAGGCCCAGTTGATGATACCTATTTTAGATGTTTTCATGCTGCAAAACTGAAAACAAAAGAAGTGTGTGCAGAACTTAGCAAGAAACAGTCGAGAACTGTTTCCTCTGGGTAACGACTCGCTCATTTGATTCCCCTGTGTTGGAACAGGGTTGCATCTGAAAGTTGCAGGACGGTAGATCTCGCGAGCCAGGACTTGGGCCGCCCTGCAGTAGTGATTCATAAAAATGTGAAACTTGCAGGACTAGAGCTGGCGACTCCTGTTTGAAGGCAACGGTTCCTGAAAGAGTCCCAGGAACCCTTCAGTCTAACACAACATTCATTTTTACCATGAACAATTATTGAAACCCCAGACTTTATTGTCTTGGCGTACAAGAGAACCAGTGAGGTTGGAATTGTTTGGCAACCCTTCTAATGTTTCCTGAACAGCTTGGCTTTCACACCTCCCATTCTTCTGCTGCTTCAGAAGCATACATGCAGCGGATTAGCTTTTAGTATTCTCTCAGACTCTCAGACAGACACGACGATGGCTTCCGTGGGGATCCAGATAGTAGGTTGCGCTCTTGCCCTTTTCGGCTGGATCGGGGTGATTATTACCTGCGGCACACCCATGTGGCGGGTCACAGCCTTCATTGGCAACAACATAGTGACATCTCAGATCATGTGGGAGGGCATCTGGATGAGCTGCATGGTACAGAGCACTGGGCAGATGCAGTGTAAGGTCTACGACTCCATGCTGGCTTTGAGCACAGACCTCCAGGGGGCCCGTGCTCTGGTGGTGGTCTCCATCATCACAGGCATCGCAGGAATCTTCATGGCTTTTGTTGGTGGAAAGTGCACTAACTTTATTTCAGAAGAGGCTGCCAAAGCGAAGAGCTCGGTCGGAGCAGGTGTGCTGCTGATCATCAGCGGGATCCTCTGCCTCGTCCCTGTTTCCTGGACAACCAGCATCATTATCCAGGACTTCTACAACCCTCTGGTCCTAGAGGCACAGAAAAGAGAGATCGGAGCGTCTCTTTACATCGGCTTTGGAGCTGCTGCGCTGCTTATTATTGGCGGCGGCCTTCTTTGTACCAGCTGTCCTCCAAAGGAAGAAAGCAGCCCTTCTGTGACTTATCTCATAAACAAGCCCGGAGGAAACAGCAAAACTGAATCAAACCCCTCCGTTACACCAACAAAGACATATATTTGAGCCTAATGGGACAGAGACTGGGTTCAGAGGAAATAAAGGAGGACTGATCAGTGGCTGAAAGGCAAAATGAAGGAAAACACACACACAAGGAAGCAAACCACTTTATTGCACTTTATCCTTTGCATATAATTACACTCTGAATGAAGACATCTGCAGCCTGAGCTTGTTTTACTCTTGGTGATTTACATTTATATTGCATGATAAGCTTAAAACTGTGTTAAACGGGACAAAAACAACTTTCTATAAGCACTAATAATCGTTTTGATAAAGATCTTTTCTTAATAAACAACACATAATGACATTTCCCTGCTTGCTTATTTGAAATTCGGGATGAGCTGTGAGTATTCGAACCAAACAAGGTCAGAACCGGTTTTTCAGGTACTTACCGGATCACATTTCATGGAACAAAAGTGGTGAGTCAGGAACGTAGTGGTGTTTGCTGAAGTGTTTTGTATGAAGAAGGGCTTGTTGTGTCATTAGCGGCTCATCTATCTGCAAGCCTGAAAGATGAGCTGTTTGATCAAGCTGTAAAGCAGGCTGGCACAGAAAAGATTATGTTCAAACATTTCCTGCTAAGCTGCTTTTTTCTGACTGTTTTTCTGCAGCAAAGGTTTCAAACGGATTTTCCCTGAGATCAGGTCTGTCTGATGTGGACAGGTGGAAACATTTATCCCACCTGAGTTTGTTTGTTTTATTAGTTTAATCTTTTAAATGTGGGAATTAAACTGTGAAAGCACTGGTTTTACATTCAGAGCATGAATTTTACAAGCTAATAAGGCGTCTGTGATGAAGATTAGATAGCTGGAAGATTGTGAATGATCTGAAATATAGTTTTTGATATAAAAATAACATCTGAAGAAGGTTTTGTTGAATAAAATATTGTTTTGATGCAAACAAAACCGCAGAGATGACATTAAGAGCACTCATTTTAACTTTAAATGCACACTGCTTCCTAGTGGCGCCGTGTCTCCACTCGCAGGAAATCTTAAAATATAGATGTTTAAAATATTTAATAAATGTGTTTTTGTTTATAAAAGAAGGGGAAAAAGAATCTTCTGGTTATCTCAAATGAATATATGACAAAGATGGTGTCAAAGTTACTATCAGTCTATATGGTGGTAAAATGTCACACAGGGTTTAAAACGTCCTGGAAGAGAAAAAAAGGCTAAAAGATCTAAATCTTCTTAATTTACAAGTTTGGCTCTGAGTTCCCCTGCAGCCTGCAGATTTGTTTTTTTTTTATTTTGTTCTGGCATAAACAGCACAAACCAACAGGCTCTGAGTTCCTGCAGGAAGCGGCAGATGACAGGATGTGTTTCCGTGTAGCCACCAGGTGGAGACCAACAATCACTTCAAGTCCAACTGAGATTTACAGCACATTTAGAAACAACCGTTCTACACAACACAAGGCACGTAAAATACCTGAGCCATCATAAAATATTAAACCAAATTAAATTCAATAAATAAAATAAAATAGAATAAAACTAAATAAAAAAATTTAAATAATTTAAAATAAATTAAATTAAATAGAGCTGTCCGAGTGTATCTGTCTCTCCAGCTTCCTCATGACCCTGAATTAGATTAAGCAATATGGAAAACAAATGAATGAATACAATAAAACTACATAGAAATGATTTAAAGCATAAGAAAATAAACACATTAAAAGCTGAGGGTGAAGGAAAAGCCAGTGAGTAAAGGTGTGTTTTTAATTATGATTAAAATGCTCAGGCCTCTGTAGCGATCTGGCAGAGGAACACGGATGGATGGATGGATGGATGGATGGATGGATGGATGAATGAATGAATGAATGAATGAATGAATGAATGGATGGATG
>JBAMIG010000009.1:23887669-23897794 GCA_037177335.1 Kiunga ballochi | reverse complement strand
AAGCCAACAGAACCACATCATCTGCAAACAGCAGTGACCCGATCCTGAGGTCCCCAAACTGGATCCCCTCAACACCTCGGCTGCACCTAGACATTCTGTCCATAAAGATTATGGACATTTTATTACTTTGTTGAAATGGTAAAAAATAAGATTATGGTATGATAAAGCGCAGCCTTGGCGGACTCCAACCCTCACAGGAAACGAGTCCGACTTACTGCCGGCAATGCGGACCAGGCTCTGACACCGGTCGTATAAGGACCGAAAAGCCCTAACCAGGGGGTTCGGTACTCCATACTCCTGGAGAACCCCCCACAGGAGTCCCAGTCCACAAAACACATGTAGACTGGTTGGGCAAACTCCCATGCTCCCTCCAGGACCCTGAAGAGGGTGTAGATCTGGTCCACATTTCCATGACCAGGACCAGAACCACACTGCTCCTCCTCAATCTGAGGTTCCACAATTACACGGACCCTCCTCTCCAGTACCCCTGAATAGACTTTCCAGGGAGGCTGAGGAGTCTGATGCCCCTGTAGTTGGAACACACCCTTTTGAAGAGGGGGACCACCGCCCCAGTCTGCCAATCCAGGGACACTGTCCCAGATGTCCACGCAATGCTGCAGAGTCGTGTCAGCCAGGACAGTCCCACAGCATCCAGAGCTTTAAGGAATAATTTATTGCTTAAAAAAATGTGAACCTTTTTTGTGTCAATCATCAAAGGAATAAATGTGATAAATGTGATTTCTTTAGACACCAGCAGGTTTATGACGGCTCGAACAAGTCACAGTTTGTTCGGTGATTGTTTTACACAGTTAAACTAAACGACACAAGTTCTGTTAAGTGATCAGGTGCTGCAGAAAAAAAGTGAGAAAAACCTGAGGTTTGCAGGTAAAACCTGATGCAGGAAGAGGAGCTTGATCACTGGTTACCGTGGCAATGCAGGGCTCATCCTGATACTTCTGATACCTTGTATTCCCGAGCAACCAAATCCAAAATGTTTTAAAACACTGAAATTGCACCTAAAAA
Organism: Kiunga ballochi; assembly: GCA_037177335.1. NCBI lineage: Eukaryota > Metazoa > Chordata > Actinopteri > Atheriniformes > Pseudomugilidae > Kiunga > Kiunga ballochi. The sequence continues at coordinate 23,896,771 of JBAMIG010000009.1, read as the reverse complement.
ATTCATTTCACTGCACTGATTTACTTTCATTTGGTTTATTCTGGGGTGCAGCTGGTTAGCACAGTGGCCTCACAGCAAGAAGGTTACCGCTTTGTGGCTTGGTGTGAGCAGGACTCCAGCTGGGAACCTTTCTGTGTGGAGTTTGAATGTCCTTCCCATGTTAGCGTGGGTTCTCCCCGTGTTAGCGTGGGTTCTCCCTGTGTTAGCGTGGGTTCTTCCCATGTTAGCGTGGGTTCTCCCCGTGTTAGCGTGGGTTCTCCCCGTGTTAGCGTGGGTTCTCCCCGTGTTTGCGTGGGCTCTCCCCGTGTTAGCGTGGGTTCTCCCCGTGTTAGCGTGTGAGTGTGTATGGTTGTTTGTCTCTGTGTGTTGGTCCTGTGATGGGTTGGCATCCTGTCCAGGGTGTATCCCACATCTCACCCGTTGACAGCTGCCTGCGATTGGCTCCAGCCCCACCAGAGGGCAGCATTGAGCTCCTAATTCCAGGTCTGAAGCTTATTATTGTGATGTCACTCATTAATGTTTAGATGATCCAAGTCATCATGATTAGAGAAAAAAAAAGGTTTTTAAAAAGCTTAAAGAGCCTTTTTTGACATGAACGTTTTTCTAATAGCATGTAAACAAGCTAAAAACAGCTTTGAACAGATCTATTTATGATCTGAAGGTGGATAAGTTGGTGGTGGGACGGATTTAGCACAGCTCTTCTCACCATGTTGGGCCAGATTGGCTCAGCGATGCACAGATCTCGCCTGTGTGGGAACCATCTGCTGCAGGACTCACAAAAAATACATTTCCTCTTCTCTGGCTGGTGGTTTGACAGGAACATTATGAATAACAGCCCTCATCACTGCTGCACCATGTGTGATGTCATGCAGCTGTTGCATCCAGCATCTCTGAAGCCTTCATGCAGATTACAACCCTGCAGCTCACGGTGCAAAGCTGCGAGGAAGAGGAGGAGGAGGAGGAGGAGGAGGAGCTGACAGGGGCAGTGAAGCTGACCTGCAGTTAGCACCATATGGTACCAGTGATGACATGATCGTGATTTTTTAGCACCAATTTGTCTGTTCTGTTATCAAGCTTAAACAGCTTCCATTATGTACCCACAGATGATGATGAAGATGATGATGATGATGGGGGTGTGCAGATGGAAACAAAAACACTTGTGAAATTTTCTCCATTTTTTATTTATTTATTAGACTATTTCTCAGTTGAGTTAAAGAGCTGAGTATCTTAATGCAGCAGGGTTTGAAGCAACATGAACTAATCCTGTTTCATGCCAGGGGGAATGAGCGGCCTGTCCTTTAGAGTCTCATCTGCATTCAGAGTCGTGTTAGCATGCAGGCGCTGTCCTTCAGCTCCACCACTATCTCCAGCTCCCGCTAGAAACAGGGCCTTGTGCTCCCAGCAGGCTCCTCCATGTTTAACTGATGCTGCATCCGGAGCAGCAAACAGCAGGAGTTCATGCTTTTCACTCATGGCTGCTGCTGAATGGATCCATAACGTCTCATTTATAGGACGGTCTCTCTAATGCTCGCCTGCCTCACATGTCAGGCTGTTTTATAGGAAATGTTTATGAGGAAACATGGAGCAGATGCAGGAGGTTTGGACAGTTTTAAAAACTCTGATATGTCTGTGATTGGCTGGTAACCTGTGCAGGTGTGGCTGCCTCCCACCTGCTAAATGCAGGACATGCTTCAGCTTCCAGCAGCCCTGTGGGTACGGATGGATGGTCTTCTGCCTCACAGTCAACACCAGGAACTGACTCTTCAACAATAGCATGTATCCCACGGTAACAAAGCTAAATATTAAGAAATGTTTTATCTCTAAATTATATTGGATTTTTTTTCCATTTTATGGAGATCAGACCGAATTGATAATACTGTTATTTTATATTAGTGATGATATTATCATTATGATTATTATTATAATTTTTTATTTATTTATTATAAGTAGAAGTTATTATTATTATTTATTATTATTTTTATTGAAGCAAAGATCAGCACAAACCAGGGAACCAGTTGTTTATTGGAAGACAATCTTGGGAGCAAAAATTCAACCAGTAACATTGATTTAATCAAACATATGACATCATACACCTGTCAGTATTTAAATCATTCCAGCCCTGAAGGCGTGCAGCAGCCCGGCTGTACGCCTGCTTCTTTAGAGGAGCTCAGCAGATTACAGAACAGATGAACCCAGTCTTGAACCTTTGTGTCACAATCATGCTACAAGATGTTCTGCATCTGATGCTACGGTAGAAAACCTACAGTGTTGTTGTACAGAGCTCTGTGACTGAGCTCCGTAGCCCTCTTAGCAATGACACAACAGTTCTATATGATTATTTTCTGACAACTGGAAAACATAAAAAGTTCAAATGCACCAACAAATATTCAGTCCATGCCTTTTACTTTAAATGATACATATTTACAATGTCCAACAGCTGGAACAAGGATAAAAACGAGTCATTAGTTTAAACCTCTCATAGACATCTCAGCTATCTTACACTAAACCCTGTTAAAACTATAAACACAATCTTATCTTAATGCATTTCCCTGAAACGTTAATTTCCAGTTATTTTATTTCACATCTTAAAAGACGTGATGCAGAGGTAAATAAAACGAGACGCTGTTTTCATCCCCTCTTAAACCTAAAAACACCGTATGCAGGGATTAAAACACACCAACAGCGTGTTAAACTCACACAAACACGCTTCATTCATCTCTTTGTAAAAAACATCTTTTCGCTGCAGCCGTCTCCTCAGAAGCACTTTCTCCTGATGACTCTGCTTCACCGTTTGCTCGTGTGCCAGGCTGAGGTCAGGTGACAGGTGCTGGTCTGGGCGTGCACCTCACAAACAAGCCGCTGTGATAGGCCTGGCTGAGGACTATTGCTTCATGGTGTTCTTGATGGTCCATCGCTGCCCGGAGCAGGGCTGCAGGACCAGCAGGTGGCCGAAATAAACGTTGGCCGGCACCACCTCCAGACAGCGTCCCGTGGCTCGATTTATGATGGATTCATTCTGCGAGGCGAGAGAAGTGACAGCTTAATGAGGTTTTACAGATGGCCACCTGAGCCACACAGATGCTCTGCAATTAGTCATATTTTCATTACATTAATCTTCAACTATGATTGCAAAGACATGCAGCTTGTCAAGTGACACAAAATAATTCCTAATCCGCTGCAATAATAGGATTAAATAGTTGTGCAACAAAAGGAGATGTGTACATCTGAGCAACTGATACGCGACAGAGGAATTGCTGCATGACGTTTAACTTCCTGAAATACAGTTTTCACCCACATTTGCCATTAAAACATAGCGGTAGTGTGCAATTGTGCTTGAAAAGGAAATAACACAAGCTGTGAATATGAACATAAAACTGTAGTATGATGTGTGAGCATAATATGCAGGGTGCCGCCTCCTCTGCAGGGTAAAGCTGAGGGGACGAGTCCTTTCCTACAAGAAAAGTAGCACCAATTCCCCCAGCAAGCATAGAAAACAGCACGACGATCAGTGAGACGAGTGAGAGACATCTCAGAGCCTTGCATGAAACATTAAAAGAAAGATAAAACAGGAACAAGGAAAGGTGCATTAAAACTAGAGGAAATAATGTCAACCAAAGAAATGAGAAGAACTGGATGGAAACTGATTGGGTCTGATGGAAACCAGAATACATGCAGAGGATCACATATGATGCAAACGAGTCGGGGGAAAACATCATCGCAGTTTTATAAAAATGTCTGCAGAGAGGAAAAGTTTCTGCTGATGAAAAGCAGCCGATCAGCTGATGCTGAACGCTTTGGTTCAGCTCTCAGGGTGAAAAGCAAACTTGACCCAGATCTCTTTGGAAAAGAGCCTCAGCTTCCAGAATTAGGTGAACTTTCCTTTAGAGAGACCAATAAAAACTCGAGTCAAGCAAAAAGGTTTTTCCAACTCAAGATGAGCCACAAGTCTTCTTACGTCATGCGCATTCCTCTGGTGATGAAAAGCTTTAAAGGAGAAGGACGTCACCATGTATCATAGTGGGTCCACATAAGCGGCAGCTATGGCCGAAGAGGACAGTTCACAAGTACACAATGGTAAAGTAATACCAGCAGCACCTGAAGCCACTGGATCCAGAGATTCACACACAGAAACTCACTTATCTGTCAGAATTTTGTCCACTGATGGACACCGTCCTCTCACAACTGTTTGGAGTTTTAGGTTGTTTTGACAAACAATATGTGGAAATATGTGCTACTTTAAATCGCGGACTGAAGCTGGACACTATTCTGTTTCCTAACAATCCTCAGATTTATCTCTACCTAGCTGCAGTTGAGCTTTGCATGCGACCAGAGCGACTCGGTAGGATAGTAATATAAAACTGAGTGTCATCAGCATACGCTAGCTCGTTTGTTTCCATCGTTTGAATAATGAGGGGCCCTTGACAGCCATGTCTTTGTTTACTGTAGGTTTATAGTTACCAACTGATTACCAGTCGGCCTAATAAGATGTTTAAAGCAGCTCAACCAAACCTGCTGAATTCTCACCTGAGAGAAATGCCATGTCTTCTGTTTGACATTGGTCACTTTGTCACAGTTGAGGAGCTGCGGAAAGCTGCTGATCTGATCATCCACCACACAGCGAGTGTCCTCGCCAGTGCTTCCCAGTGGACCCAGGAACAGCTGACCGTCTTTGGTGTAACGCCCCAACTGTTGGTAAAGAAAGCATGGAGATAAAAACTGAGTACTATAAAGTTCACATCTTCAGCGCCGTTCTTACAGGTAAAGCCACAAACTGAATGCAAATGCAGGTTGTACAGTAAGTCTGGGAGGAACCTCCCTGCATCCTGAAGCCTGATTTGTTGTTGCTTTAAAAGCTGCTGAGAAACTAAACATGTCTTTGTTTTCCACCCTGTTGTATACTGTAGCTTTTCCTGTAAATTAGTGTTATCAGCATAAAGCTTTATTTCATCAGCATCTGGTGCACAAAAACTGCCGGTGTGTGGAAGCTGAAAGGCACATTTTCCACAGGACATGATAAGAAACTCATCAGGATCAAACATGCTGGTAAATACTCTGATTATTTCTAAAAGGACTAGTAATACCATCAGCTCTGTGGAAACGCTCCTAGTTCACTGTCAAACCATGTAAATGACATGTATATCTAGTTTTTACACTGTGAATAATGATTAGGACTTTTAAGATGTGGTTTGAAGTCTAGGACCTGCAGCTTCACAGTAATATTTAAATAATAATAAAAAGCAGGATGTGTAGCACCAGAGGAATAGTGTGTGGAGATCCACAAGATACACTATTTTAGTCTTTAAACTCAGTCGTATGAATTTATAACAAACATCATATCAGATGGAAAGATACTTTATTTAATCTGGGGAATTAAGTCTTTGTCAGATGTGATTCTTCACAATGGTCGCTGATTTTTTATACAGTTGGTGCTGTGGATCACGGCTGCCATAGCTCGCCACTCTTTTTGTCTATTTTTGGACCTTTTTTCTTTCTACTTTCTGCTCTACAAGAAAGGGTGTTTGTGTTTCATACATGAATATTCAGTGAGTGTTTTTGCCTTTGGGATGTGACAGGGAGCGAGTTACTTAACTTTATAGGAGGAACCGTTAGCTTTGCTAGATCAGCTAGGTTTGCTTGCTCTGTGCACAAAGGGCCGACCCGGGATAAAACATGACATCCTGATGGAGCTAAGGAGGAGATTTAGGGGCTGCAAGGCTGCAAAGAATGTGAACTCGTTGCTGAACAAGATGGACAAGCTATCCACACGGTACAACCAGCAGACCTACCGGAGAAGCAGCTTGATCATCTTTGCAGAGACATGGCTAAACCACCTTGTACTTGATGCTAACATGGATCCACTGGGAGCCAACATCGACATCAAAGTGAGTGGAAAAAGTAAAGGTTGGGGACTCATCATGTATGTCAACAATCGCTGGTGTAAACCAGGACATATTTCTGAAAAGACAGTCTTGTGTTGGCCGTGTTTTTAAAATGACTATCCGCTAGCCGTTAGCCTGCGGCCGTACTATCCGCTAGCCGTTAGCCTGCGGCCGTACTATCCGCAAGCCGTTAGCCTGCGGCCGTACTATCCGCTAGCCGTTAGCCTGCGGCCGTACTATCCGCTAGCCGTTAGCCTGCGGCCGTACTATCTGCTGAGGGAGTTCAGTCATGTGATCACCATCTGTGTTTACATTCTCTGAAAGCAGACGCAGCCACTGCAAATGAGAAGATCCACTCTGTCACAGCAAGGCTGCAGACTCATAACCTATTCTATGAATTTACGTTTGTTCTTCTGTATTGAAGATTCTTCCTTAGTTTATGTATAATCTGCTAGAAACCACATTTCCCTGAGGAATTCATCCCAAATGGATCAATAAAATTACATCTTTCTTTTTTTACACATCGTGGTATTTCTGATAAATTCTTCCACATCATTGTTGCTGTAAACCAGCCGTTGCTGGCTGGATTGATGCATATGTGAGAAACAGGAGTAATCATGTAAAAAACCCACTCGGCTGAAAGGATTTTATTCTGTTGGCTTTTTACATTTAACTGCAGGAAGCAGGATTTACCCCAAAGCACCCGTTTACCACTGCGAGCTAAAACGGGAGCCCCAGAGGTGCAGAGGAGTTGACACAAATAAATGTTTATTTTGACAGCAGAATCGGCTCTGAACCGGATCCAGGCTGCTTGTGTGAGTCTTGCGTCTGATGGGAAAAACGATTGAGCGCTTGTTTTTACCTGAGGACCCCACCCGTGGCAGGGGTGCAGCGTGGCCGTGTGGTTCTCCTTCATACCCTGATCCATACACAAATGGCTTACTTTGGAGTTTCGTATCTGAAACAGAAAAAAAGGAAGTTCTGGAAAGCTCTGCGTCGCTTCTGTTTTCCATCCATTGATGAAACTGCAGGAATGTCCCGCCTCCTGATGACTCACCTCGCCGTAGAACAGCGTGTTGTTGTACCTCCTCATCTCTGGGTAAACATTGTCGAGGTACCACTGAAAGCTCCTACACTGCAGACTCTTCCTCAGCGAAACCCTCTGCGATATGTCTCCATAATCAATCCCGTGGTTCTGCAGGAGTCAGCCCAGAGCATTAAAACACAACCCCAGTGTTGCTGGAGTCTGTGGGTCGCTCCACTAACGCCGCTTTAATAATTCAGGGTTTTAAAATGTTTCTAACATTCAGAAAAACTGAAGCAGCAACGCATTACGACTGCATCAGCAGCATCATGGAAAACCTGGTTTTTACATCGGTATCAGCAACATCCTGCCAGGAGAGGCCCTGTGCATGACACTGAGACAGAATCTGCATCATTTCAGATGCTTTTATGAGCCTGAATGTTCATATTATTCTATATATTGATGCTAATCTGATTTATGAAATGAAAGCAGGGGAAATCGATCAGAACATGCAACTTAAAACCAACGATTAGTCACAATCATGTTAAAGATTTGCTCTGAAACAAACAGGCTGCTCATCTTTCCATTGAAGGTCCGTTGCCACGGAAACAGGCCTTGTCTCACCTCCATCGGGATGTTCCAGGCCAGGTAGACGTTGGACTTGTACTCGTCCATCCAGACCTCGGCCACGCGCAGAGCGTTGCGCCGCGTGTGGAAAGCGATGTTGCTGTGGTAGGGTTTCTTCATCCGGGCGATGTGAGCCACTCTGGAGCACGGCAGCACCTCCATGCTCCCTCCACACAGCCATACCTGTAATCCCAGCAGCACATTGCCTGCTGTTCCATCACATCTGTTCACACCGCCTGTGTTACCACTTCACATCCACACACTTCTCAGAAGCAAACACCTAAACCTTCACGCTGCATGTGACCTATTTATCTCTGTTGCCCTGATGTGAGCTGCACACAGAACCGGTCCTCCAGGACCCTTAATGGGGCCTCATTTATCAGTGGTGCCATGCTACAGCGGCCACTGCTCCACTTAAACCTGCAGGGGTAAAGAGCAGCGACGAATACACAAACCCTTATGCCCAGCTCGATGTTCTCCCCTCCGTACACATCCATGCCGGAGTCCAGCAGGCCGAGCTCTCCAAAGTAATCACGGTTAGCCACGAAGGAGCAGCCGATCATGGCGGGAGTCCTGCAATGAGGAAAATGCAGGATGAGGAGGCTGAATCCCAGCAGCGTGTGATGAAGCACACTGTAAACACCAGGGCCTTCATACCTGCTCTGAAGGTTTGATGTGCACAGGTAAAGTGTGCACGTTGTTGCTCATAGGAATTCATTAAATGTGACATAAAAACAATTTGGAAAAAAATGTGGAAAAACACTAATAAATAAATTAACATAAATTCACACATGAAGATGAATAAATAATATAAAATATTAATTAAAGTGAATAAGTGAATATAAATTAAATGAAGAGCAGCCAGATGTGGTTTGTTGCACTGATGAATTTCAGCGAATGATGAAGAAGCAAAAAGACGTGTGAAGGAGCGGCTTCCTGCTTCGCCTGCAGCTGCGTGATCCCAACAATACGTCTCCATCATGCCGGCGGGCTCATTTACTGCAGGATCGCACATAAATAACTAAATATTACAATGAAACAACATAAAATAAAGCTGATTGTTCAGCAGCGTGATGCCAGATGGGACTAAGGACGCAGCATTTTAACAGGATGTTACGGGTCTCCCATAGGAGGCTTCATCTGGACAGTAGCTGCTTTTCACTCATCAGTCACTTACAGATAAACCAGAAACCAGTGAAAGCTTCCCAACTTAAACCAGTACCTAGTGCAGGCGCATACAACTCAGTGGTTTGTTACCAACACATCGTTTCCTCTCATTTCTTAAGATGCATCAAGGGAAAATGCCAAAGATAAGAAGGTTTGACAGAACAAAGGACGCTGCAGAGCGTCTCAGTACAGCGCAGAGACGGGACACGTAGAGGACGGAAGGACAAGTCAGCACTAAAAACTTCCAGCAGCGGAAAAACAGGGACAAAATGAGATGCATCTGGACATTCAGTCGATCCATTTACGGCCACTGGTCTGAGTCCCAGTAAGGAGGTCACTGGTCTGAGTCTCAGTAAGGAGGTCACTGGTCTGAGTCTCAGTAAGGAGGTCACTGGTCTGAGTCTC
>JBAMIG010000009.1:23811734-23822157 GCA_037177335.1 Kiunga ballochi | reverse complement strand
GATCTCCCCCTATACCCAAACAGCCACCCCCTGTACCCAAACAGTAGCCCCCTGTACCCAAACAGTAGCTCTCTATACCCAAACGAGCCACCCCCTGTACACAAACAGTAGCTCCCTGTACCCAAAGAGTAGCTCCCTGTACCCATACTGCAGCCGCCTGTACCCATATGCAGCCGCCTGTACCCAAACTGCAGCCCCCTGTACCCAAACTGCAGCCCCCTGTACCCATACTGCAGCCGCCTGTACCCAAACTGCAGCCCCCTGTACCCAAACAGTAGCCCCCTGTACCCAAACTGCCACCCCCTGTACCCAAACTGCCACCCCCTGTACCCAAACAGTAGCCCCCTGTACCCAAACAGTAGCTCCCTATACCCAAACAGCCACCCCCTGTACCAAAACTGCCACCCCCTGTATCCAAACAGTAGCCCCCTGTACCCAAACTGCCACCCCCTGTACCCAAACAGCGTCCCCCTGTACCCAAACAGCCACCCCCTGTACCCAAACAGTAGCCCCCTATACCCAAACAGCCACCCCCTGTACCCAAACAGTAGCCCCCTATACCCATACTGCAGCCGCCTTTACCCAAACTGCCACCCCCTGTACCCAAACTGCCGCCCCCTGTACCCAAACTGCCGCCCCCTGTATCCAAACTGCCGCCCCCTGTACCCAAACTGCCGCCCCCAGTATCGGAAACAATCTGGAGCGCAGATTGTTTCTGCTTGTTTCCATCCCAGATGTCTCTGTGACAAAGTTTTCCTTCCTTATGTGCAACCCCCGTCTTTTCTCCCCCTCCTGGATCTTCCCTGTTCCACATCTCGTAGGAAGGTTTCAAATAAAAGGCCTAACGTAAGAAATAGTGCCCTGAAAAGCACCTGAAATCTCCAGGCTTCAAGGTGTCGGATTCGGGTTTTATTAGCATTTTTTGTGCCGGTTTGAGGTGGTGGATTGCAGAGCAGCAAATGGCTCATAGCTCATCTAATTGGATAATTGGTTTGGAGACAAGTGTTACAATCCTGTCTGTTAGTCAGAGGGGTGAGTCATAGTCTCACCTACACACCTGTCCACTCGGGCCAAGTGGAGCTGCATGTTTGGTTTCTAAGCAGAGTGGTGTTCTTGTGCCTCAATGTGGGAAACGAGTTCATCATGTTGTGTTTAGCAGACAGTTATTTGTATCTCTGTGAAGTTTGCCGTTTTTATCTCAAAGTCCTGCTGCAGTGCTCTTCTTCTCTTCTTACCGGACTGGCTCAGTGACAACAGCAGAACATTTTACTTCTCGGCTGCTTCATGTTAGCATAAAAACCTGTAAGTTTTAGGATGAAAAGGATCCTTTGTGTCTGCTGTTCAATGAGTTTTGCAGAGTCAGCGCTTAACATGAGTGTTTACAGGTAAAGAGTTGTATCATGTATGCTCTGTTTTTAAGCATTTTGATCAAAAGAGTTTTTGGGAGGTTGGAGGGTTTATTATTAGTTTGTTGATGGTTTTGTGTGATTTCTCTGCAGAATGAGGCCGTGTTCTGATGAACCTCACCATCAGTGCAAAATCTCTCTGATACATATAAATTACAAAGCCCTATTTACTTCTGTTAAAGCCTTTTTACAGATAATCATCAGAGTAATCCTGAATAAACACAGATTTATTCTTAATTTACCATAGGCTAAATAGGGATGCACAATATTTATTGGACCAATAGAATATCGGCCAATTTGGGTTATTTTAGGTACATTTTCCTGATTAAAAATCCCCGGCAATATATTAAAATTTGGGGTTATTTTATTCAGGTAAAGCAGCCATAAAGCAGGCCAAGGTGGCAAAGATGTGCACACCTTACTAGCAGGACCCAGGCTTACCCCGTTGCCGCCTGACTAATAATGAGCAGTACGGTCGTATTTTAGCAGGAGATGAAATGGCATTGCTGGGAATTTAGAGAGGAGGGACGAAGATTTCACTTTTAAAACAGTAAATGTAATAGCTCACCTGAAAATTTGTCATTGCAGTGAAGCAGTATGAAAAAATATGAAGCTGCTGCAGTAGCAGCTAGCGTTAGCAGCTAGCATTAGCCGCTAGCGGTGCTAAAGCTAAAACAAAAAAACATGATGCAGTAAAAATACAGAAAAAAGAAAATATGATTCAATAGAAATACCCAAAACAAGAAATTAACATTAACATTGTTAGAAATTATTACTTATCTGATCTTTGATTAGCATTTCTTTTAGCTGTTTTTTTTTTTTTTTTTTAAATGACCCAGTTAGACTCTCCCGTCAGCTCTACAGGTAAACACTTCCAGGTTTTAGTTCCCTGTACAGTAAAGAAGTTTTCAAACGTAACATTTTTAAATGATCCACATTAACACAGTGATGTGACCTGATGGGCTTCCTGACGGCATCGGTTGTGTTATATCGTGCATCACTACTCATAAATGCTGGTTGGAGTCAAGCAGAATGATGTTCTTACTGCAGAAATAACATAAGTGTAGCCTACACCACGTCATCATCTGCACGGCGAGGCATATTTTCAGAGGAGCGATTTAAACATGTCTGTCTTCAGCAACCGTTTGATGTCATGTTTACTTTGTCAGAAAATCTGTATTAGTAAAGTTTTAATTGATATTTTTATTATTATAAGCATGAAGTTAGTTTATTAATCTAATATCTGATCTCTGCAGCCTCCTGGGACCTCGGTATGATTCAAAGATGCGTCTGTTTATTCCTGTTATGTGTGAAAATGACCAATAAAAGCAGGCAAAATGAAAATGCAGCATAATTCAAATGCCTGCCTAAACAGATTTGTTTCAACTGCTTTTTAAACAATTAGAAATATAAGCTAACTACAACAAATTAGCTTGCAGTGTACGGATCTGTCAGCATAACTCAGAGCGTTTTGTATTTCCATGTTTCTGGTGTGCCAGAGACGATGTTTACAGATATTCCTACCACTTTCCTGTTACACAGTTTGAAGCTGCAAACAGGCACTTAAAGTAAAAAGAAAAACAGTGGAGCATGAATAAACGGGATTGGGCCTGTATTTCTGGCTTTCTTAATGTCTCCAAATGATTTCTTTCTACATTATGATGCATTTAAATGCTCACATTTGCAGCTGAAACTGGTTTTCCTTTTACAGGCAGGCCAGTTCATGTGCTGTTTACACAGTTATTGTTTTCTGATCATCTCCACTGCAGAGGCAACGATGCACACTCACTAAACAGCTGCAGGTTTTGTTGGTGAAACTTTTCTCTAAAGATCCTGACAAATCTAAACCAAAGAAAGAGGAAAGAGAGCGAGGCAAAGCCACATCTAAATGTGATGATTTCACACACACACACACACACACACACACACACACACACACACACACACACACACACACACACACACACACACACACACAACTTTCAAGCCAGGATTAGAACAGTTTCACATGGTCGATATCCATCTACCTTTCTCTCTCTCCTTTTTTTTCATTCTCATTAAACCTGTCTCGCCACTTGCCCCTTTTTCTTTCATTATATATCACTCTTTTTTTCCAATATCAAAGCATTTCTTGTCTTCTTACTCTTTTTCAGTCCCTCCTTTTCTTTCCTCTTTGTGGAGGGGTCACATACTAAGAAAGGATGTGATTGTGTTCCTTGCTAACTCAATGCTTCATTCTGCTAAGTCACTGCTTTGCTAAGCGTTGTGTGAGACAAATCTGAGAAATAAAACATCTTTACATTAATAATCTGATGGAAATATTTGTAAAAAACCTTTATAAAAATGCTGTGGTTGGTCAGTTTCTTCACATTTCCAGCTGTAGCTACTTCAAATTAGCACCCTTGTTAGCTAAAATAAAGTAGATCATTTAGCACTAGCTTAGTCAGAGCTACGTGACATAAATGTTAACTTTTAGCATCTTAATAGTTTTATTTTCAGCTCCAATATGAAAGTGTCGACTGAGTTGATGTCTAATCTCTAAAACATGTTTACCTACATTATCTTCACACTAATCAAACTAATCCAGTCCAAACATGGGTTAGCGCTGCTACGTAGCTACCTTCATGCTAGGTTTAGCAGGGCTGCATGGTGGTGTAGCTGGTTAGCACTGTGGCCTTGCTGGTTTGAGCCTCGGTTGGGTGGAAACTGTGACCTTTCTGTTTGGAGTTTTCTTCCAGTTTCCAGCTTCCAGTTCTTCCAGTATTTGTTCCCTCTGGGTTCTCTGGCTTCCTCTCACCGTCCAAAGACATGCATAGGCATATTGGTTATTCTCTATAGGACTGAATGTGAGTGATTATCTGTTCTCTGAGTTGACCCTGTAATGGACCGGCAACCTGTCCATGGTGTGTATCCACCTCACATGAAGAGCAGCTGGGATCAACTCCAACTACCTGCAACCATGAACTGGAAAAGAAAATGGATAAGGGTTTTAGCTGTGCATGCACAGAGACTAAATCTATTATATCATGCACCCCCATCCATCCCAGCCCCCAGACTCCTAATCCTATCCAGCCCCCATGGTACAACCTTTCACCAGAAGAAGCGCAGCCCTGCTCGACCTTTTCACACAGCATGTTTGCACAATGAAGATAAAACCAGCGTGGCGAGGAAGATATTAATGATATTTGAAACAGTCAGTCGGGTCAGGTCATAAAAATCACAGAGATGAGTCCGTCTACAGCTTCTACGGTATAAAATGTTTTTACCAGGACAGAGTCACGCAGAGACATTAATCATTCCCAGAAGGTGAGATATGTGACGTCTCATGAATGTTGTGAGAAAACGTGTGAGGAGACCAGGTTTCTCTACAGCGGCGTGATGTGACAGGAGGATGGAGACATGTGGGGACATGTGGAGACATGAGACATAGATGCAGATATGATCCAAGAGAACCAAGTTAAAATTAATCATTTTAGGCAGAAAAATACTTTTAAAAGTCTGAAGATCAAGTTATAACGATTTAAAAAGAGATGTAGCATCACTGAGTTGCTGCAGAGGATTTGAGCCGCATGGTGCATCATCCTGCTGGAGGACGTGCACCAGCAGCACCCTGAAGCGGCCATCCCACCCCGATGGATCCACGTTTCCATCTTCTGCTGAGCATTTCTGCACAGTGTGTGTCTTGACCTGCTGCTGCTGCAGCTTCCAGGTTGGACGTTCAGCAGTGCTGATATTACTTCTTCCTGCTTTCTGTCCTCTCCTCTGTCCTCTGTCCTGCTGGATGTTTCTCTGTGAAGAGGGAAAAATAAACAACATGCCTCAAATGTGAAGCTCGGTTTGAACTCTGGTGAGCCGTCTTCACCACGTCCACATGGCTAAACGCGTTGCAGCCATGTGATTGATATGTTTACTGAACGGATTGATAAAGCGAGTGTGTTTGCAGCCAGTTATTATCGGTGACAGAAATTTCCATCCCAGTGATGGATTCAGATCATGTTCCAGTGAACAAAGCAAAGACGTGGGGAGCGACAGCAAACCCATCTTCTGTTTGCTGCGGGTTTTACAACCTTTATTTGTTATTAAATAAAACACTTTGCTGTCCTCCTCCACCTGAACAGCAGCGTGGTTACCTGTCAGGCAGAGTGAAGGTGTCTGATGAAGAGCAGCAGAGGAAACGTTTCCTCATCAGTAATGCATGCATTTCACTTTGCAAGCATTTCTGCTTGTTCTTGATGGTCTGTTGCTTTTAACGCCACGAGCTGCAAACTGCCAATGCTGCCAAATACGATGGTGATGTGAATTTAAGAGCTGTTTGGTAATGTCGGCCAGCATATTATGGGATTCATTATGTTTGCTCAGCTTAGGGGAGGACAGTACTCATATTCACTGTTCAGATGTATCGCTGTAAGAAACTTCCATGTTTATGTTTCTGTGCTAAACCCGGTGTGTTCCCCTCCTTCATGCAGGATGTCATAATCATTACAGTCTGGGATGTGTTCATGCAGCCTCGTCTCAGTGAAGCACATGAAACTGCACTCTCTGTATTCTTTCTGACACCTTGTTAGCACCTGGAGCTCGTTAGCTTAGTTAGTTGCGATCTCATGTTCCCCATCACCAGTTTGAGGAAACATTTTAATTCTCCTTCATTTTCTCTTTGCATCACTCCTGCCCTGCTTCCTCTTCTCTCTTTTTAACTCCATTAGGATTTAAGTGTTGTTTTACTGATAATCTTGAATTTGGAGAGCATTATTAGTAGATCCTGGTGGTAAACAAGTCTCGTTGCCATGGAGACTCATCATAATGAGTCTTGAAAGAGAGAAAAATAAGATATGCAAGAATCTCCTGTGTAGCCCAGCCTCTGTCCCAGATTAACAGATAATGTCTTAAAAAAGACGCCTATATTACAAAAATCACCAGAGTTAACACAGAGCTGCCACAGCTTGGAAGCACATAGCGGCATGTTTTAGAGTGGAGGAGTTGTTTCACTTGTTTCAAGCTGAATTAATTCATTAAAGTTGATTTAACTCTTTGCTTCAGTGGAAAACATGCAGCAGATACAGAAACCTGTATGTGTTTGTTTATGCCTGTTTTTACACCATGAAGCCGTTCAGCAGGAACACAGTATAATTACCGTGTTGTGTGATTACATAATGACTACATGAGCGGATCTGTCTCTGAGCATGTGCACGGAGGCACATGTTGGATTTGATAAACACACGTCTGTGAAAAGGGCAGCATCTTCAGTGTAAAGTCATGTCTGCTTGCGCTTTGTCGGCACACATTGTGCTGTGCGATTGTCCCCCAAATGGACCGAGCGGCCAGACAACAAGGCTGTGCAAATAAAAGTCCGCTGCAGGGTGACCGCCTCTACAGGCCCCGGCTGTTTTTCTACTTGCACTGGATAAACTGATTGCAGTTCTTTGGTGTTTTTCACTAACCAGGTGCATCAGGAGTGAACACAGTGCAGAAGATACACGGTTATTACTCTGTAAAGCTTTCCTCCTGCTTCACAGAACTGACCTGAGCGGATAAACGCATCTCCGCTCGAGTCTTTCTGCATGTTCCGCTTTCCTCCCACCGTCCACAAACATGCATGCTAGGTTAATCACTGTTTCCAAAATCACTGTAGGAGTGAGCATAAACAGTTGTTTTGGCCCTGCGATGGTGTCCAGCAGCTGGGACACGCTGCAGCTTAATGCAACATGGATGGACGAGTGAATAAAGGTGTCGCTGATCATGAATGCAACACATCTGTAAATAACACATTTAAAACTGCTTGGTTTTAAGAAATTACATAAAAATATGAAAACTGAATTTTATATTAAGTCTTAACTCAATTCCTTTATGATAAAATCTATAGAATTATTGTTCATTTGCACCAACTTTTCTGTTTTTATGCTAAAAACAAGGAAAAATTCCTAGTGTGGGTGCTCACTCTAAAAGCGAGTAAATGGATTATTTAAGATGATGTGTAGTATTTACATTTAACACCAGCTGCAGGTGAAAAAGCTTTAATACTCCCAACGTGTCTCTCAACACCATTAACCAGAATAGCACCGAGCCATCAGCTGTTAAGAGACATAACAGGAAGTAGCAAAGGAAGCAGCCACATCCTGGCATCAGCAGACCAGGACGTGCAAACAAACACACACACACACACACTCGTCTTTAAACCAATGTGGACTGGGTTTCATATAAACATCTTCCTATTTCTTCCCATTCCAACTGTAAACTCTGATATTGCTAATTGTAAATATTGTACACTGATCTTGTAAGAAGAGGCTAGCTTCTTCCCAGGTTAACTATTATTTTACACATATACACAGAAATTTGTAATATTTGTTGAAAAATAAGTAAATTACACATTTTTTCCCCCAAATTTTTATCATGAAAGGTAATTTTAAGTGTCAGTTTAAAGCAAGAGGAAGTTAGTGGGGCCTGAAGGTGGCTAGCTACTGCACAGCTAGCTAGAAACCAGATGTTGCTAGCTAGCTGTGGCTTTCAGGTAAATTCTTTCCTATCGGTCACTTGTTTGTCCCACTAGTGGCTGCTAGCTTAGCTGGGCTCGGTCTTGGAGACATTGTGGTCCTGCAAGGAATCCTTACTGCAACACACCTGGCGCAAAACCATGAATAACCAGCAGACTTATCCATGGTTTGATGTAAAAACCTGTAGAAGTCATTCAGTCTGATGTATGTCGGCTGTGTTTGCCACCCCAAGCTGACGTCCGGCGCCACTTCATTTAGCCATGGAAGCCGCTGATGGTCACCGTAATGCTAGCACCAAGCTAGCTCATAGCATTGTTAGTATCTCATCCATTCATCATTGTACCTGCTAAATCACTGCAAAAAGTCAGGAGCGCTTCCTTCTCAGGACTTTAGATTAGAGATGGGGAGATTCTGAATCAAATTGTAATGGATCTGACAGCCTATCTAGTTTCACATAGTGACTCATTATTCAGAATCAAGTGTGTTGGACTGGGACACATGAAAAACTTGCAAGATGAGAGGCAAGGTTTTCCACCACTGCTGAAGATGATACAACCATCACATATCTAAATATTTTTCATCTCCACATTTTAATCTGTATTCAGTCTTTTTTTCTGATGATAAAAATAAGAAAAACCTGAAGGGTTTTTGCTGTGGAGAGGTGTGGGCATACTCTCCAGCTTTCACTCCGGTCCGAGCAAAAACTACTTCCTACCCTTCACTCAACGGATATAATGACTGTCATATACTACCTGTGTGTGTCTCACACTCGTTCACACACAAGGGAATAAATCCAGCAGGTTGTTCTCAGAAATGAGTGGCGATTTTCAGCAAGCCATCATTAAAACTGCTGACATGCCCACATCCAGACTCCCAGTGGAATATTACCTGTCAAGCAGGACTGGTGTGATTTACGTCACACCTTCACAGCGTCTGCACACTGTGTGGGTAAAACGGCAAAGCTGGGATTCAACCAGCAACTAAGAGTGGAAGGAGTATTGGTGTTCATTTCAGAGTCTAGAGATTGTCTTTATAAAGTCAGAAATGAGGCGTGAAGGCTTGTGAATCTCGTGACCTGGTGTCATAGAGTAACAGGGAAACTTTGGTTGTACGGGAACACAATAATACGTTGTTTCTCTGGCTGTAGGGGAAAAATCAGGAAAAACGTAGTGATAAATTAAACTTACATTTCATACATCCTGCAGCAGCAAGCGTCTTAAATCATCTGCACACATAAAGCATTATTTCAGTAGCAAGCCCTGGTGATCTGATGAGCACCAAACATATCCAATAAAGCTCAATGTGGGAAACATTGCAGGAAAATATGACACTTTTATTGAAGTCATTAATTCTTCCCTGCAGGGTGTCGGACCGAGCCCTTGAGGGCTTTGAAACGTGGACGACAGCACAATCACCCAAGTGGAAAATGAACAACCAGGATTAACAACTGGCAGCATGAATTTTTCTCCAATTCCCAAACTGCAGGACAGCTTTTTTCCTCTCCTGTTTCTTTTTATTCATCTGTTGTATCCACATGCAACGCCGCCGTCACCACACGGTCTGCAAACATGAAACTCTATTTTACCTGTTTGGGAATTTGTGTGAATAAAAACAGGCTGAAATGATATGCAAGTCCTTTCAGCCAAGTAACAACAAGTAACAACAATAATAATAACAATAAAACCTTTTTTTTAATTAAACTGGATTTTAATGGCAGCCACGTGTTTAAAAAATAGAAAAGAAACATTTCAGCTGATTATGAGATCATGCAGCAGTTCAGTTACAGGATTATGTATGAAAAGCACCTGAGAATCTCTCAGACTTTATTGATCCCTTTGGGATGACTCCCTCAGGGAAATCATGTTTCCAGCAGTTTATATAAATAGGACTCCTCAATACAAAGGAATCATTAATGAAATAAATAGAACATGTGCTGATTCTACTGATCACAGCAGGAGTCTGTCACAAAAGTGTCCTGGAAACACTTCACTCACATTTTCTTGTCCCCAGATGGGAAAAACAGGGTTTAAATGAGTTATAGAAAGATAAAATAGGGAGATGGCTTCATGGTAACACTTTGCTGCACATCACGTAAAATCACATCCAGCTGACCAGATTTTATGTAATTTATAGCGCAATTAGTCGGAGCAGGGAAGCAGTAAAGTAGAGTAGAGTACAGTAGAGTTCAGTAGAGTAAGGTAGGATAGATTAGGGTAGAGTATGGTAGGGTAGATTAGAGTAGAGCAGGGTAGAGTAGAGTAGAGTATAGTAGATTATAGTAGAGTATAGGGTAGAGTAGGATAGATTAGAGTAAATTTTGGGAGAGTATAGGGTAGAGTATGGTAGAGTAGGATAGAGTAGAGTAGAGGAGAGGAGAGTACGGTAGAGTAGAGTAGGGAGGAGAACAGTAGAGTAGGGTATAGTAGAGTAAAGTAGAGTAGAGTAGAGTAGAGTAGGGTATAGTAGAGTAAAGTAGAGTAGAGTAAAGTAGAGTAGAGTAGGGTATAGTAGAGTAAAGTAGAGTACTGC
>JBAMIG010000009.1:23696064-23709667 GCA_037177335.1 Kiunga ballochi | reverse complement strand
CATTCTGCTGATGCTGTGCACGGCAGGCCGAGCCGAGGTGGGGGTCAGTGTGCTTGACTACTGTAGATGCCTCACTGTAGACGTTAGACGTGCATGCTCCTCTCTCCTGGTCTGTCTGCTTTAGGTGCTCGTGGTGTCTTTGTTGCGATGCAGTTTGTTCCTGTTATTTTACCTGTAGAGGAATGCTCCGCCCACCAGGTGACCTCATTGCTTCTCAGTGGGGGTGGCTCTTCAACATAGTCCTCAGATCTTTTTTGTTGTTCTTTTTTTTCCTCCACAAACCCACTCTCACCCATACCGACCCCTTTCCAGACCGTATACTATGGGACCCCTCACCTGTTCCTCTCTTTGACCCACCTGTTCCCCCGCCCCTCCCGAACTCTTTGCCCCCCCCCTCCCCCATTGAAGCACCAGCAACTGCAGACTGCATTTGTCACACCACTGTTTTTCTGTTCCTTCTTCTCACTCTGTTTCTGTTGTTTTTACTTTTCCTGGTTTTGAGTTGTACTGTATGCTCTAACCCAAGCCAGTTTTTAACAAAAATGCCATTTCTGTGTGTAGCCTGTTTACCCTTCACACACACACACACACACACACACACTTCCATATGCCCTCTTTTTTGCACTTTCACTGCCCTCTTTCTCCTCCTTCTCACCCAAACACGCATTTCCGCCTCCCCCAAGTCTCTTCTCTTGAGTGCCAAAATAGAACAGAGAGGAAAAAAATGACAACAACAACAACCATTCCAAGCGTTTCTTTGAGTTGTTCTTGTGTGTCGGACATCCATCCTGGAAGCACCCATGAAGCCAGCATGCTCCGCCCTCATAACATGATGTCGCTCATGACGCCTCAACTGAACAGCACCTTTGCCTCCCACCACCACCACCTCTTCCTCCTCCTCCTCCTCCTCCTCCTCACCACCCCCACAGAGCTAAACCCCGACAAGGATTAACCCTTCTGCAGGTTGGCTACCTACCTACTGTCCTGCCTCTCAACCTATAAAAAGAAAAAGCCCTACCGCTCATGCCAGCTGCTTTCCTAATTCTGTCATTTCTTCAGTCTGTGGGACTTCATTGATTGTGTGCCATAGTGTTGGGGGCACCTTTC
The DNA here is from genome assembly GCA_037177335.1 of Kiunga ballochi. Taxonomy (NCBI): domain Eukaryota; kingdom Metazoa; phylum Chordata; class Actinopteri; order Atheriniformes; family Pseudomugilidae; genus Kiunga; species Kiunga ballochi. Next base: position 23,708,560 of record JBAMIG010000009.1, on the reverse strand, counting down.
ACTCTCCTCACCCCCTCTCCCCCTCTCTCTCTATACTCCCACCTCCTCTCTCTCTGTCTCTGTAACCCCTCCTCTCGCTCTCGCTCCATTTGGTTTCTTTTTAAGGGAAAGATTCAAAAACTCCATTTTTCTAACGATGATTTTTTTTATCTTTTTTTTTGTTCTGTTGTCGTTTAACATCCAAACCACGCACGCCGACACATGCACCGCCCCGTGTAGCGGTGTGGGGAGTGTTTACGCACCGTCAGCTGCCCAGCCATCCTCTGTCTTCTTGAACTTTTTTGAACTTTCACCCCACCACCCCTCCTCATGAACTTTATTGACCTTCTTCCGCCTCCTCCTCCTTCCCCCCTTCTGTGTTCATCCAACTGTTTGGACGATAACTCTCCATTCCATCCCCAAAAACCTCTCTTGAGACTGTGCAATGCTAGCTGATATGATTGGATTTTTTTGTTTGTTTGTTTGTTGCTCATCATTGGGGACAATTCTCTGAGATATAAGATTAAAAAAAAAAAAGGAAGTAATAAAACTATAAAAAAAAAAAAGGAAATGCAGACAAACAAAAAAAAGGATAAGACACTAAAACAACTGTTTCTCCACAATTTCATTTTTTTCTCTCTCATTGTAAATATTTTTGTCAGAGTTTTGCTGAGCTGTAAAGAGAGAAGTGTTGAGCAGAAGGGGGCCGGCAGCATAAAGAGAAACTGGTGGAGGCAGCAGTGACCATCACACTCCTCATCCTCTGTATCCCATAGCTAGGTCTGCCTGTATAACGCTAGTTCTACTGTGTTACCCTGTGCTGTTATTAGTGTTGATTTACCTGCTGTATTTGCTGTTTAGCCTCCATGTCGGCTTGCAAACTCTTTGGATAACTGTGCCCATGAAAAAAAAACAACAAAACAAAAGAAAAAAAACGTAACCGTGACAAGTAGTCCAAGCTGTTCTCATTTTTGGCTTGTTTTTGTGCATTTGTTGGTGTTTTTTAACAGTCTAACAGTGAGTTGTAGTGGCATTAGCATCTTTTTGTCATCAAGCCATGGTTATGAAGAAACATTGCTTGGTTGTTTTAGAGACATATCGATGAAAACTGCTGGACTCAGCTCCTCTGTGGTGGAGAGAAACCCAGGAAGGTGGATTTACCCAGAAAACAGGAAAAAAAAACGTGTGTGTCTCTCGGTGAGGAGGCTGAGCGGCTAACTGCAGGACATAGAAGCATAGATTAGAGATGATTCAGCCTTTGCAGGTGCAGCTCAATCATCCCTGCAGAAGCAAACCTGCATCATATCTCCATGACTCGCCTCCACATCTGGAACATTTTGAAAGTATTAAAACGATGGCGTGAGATTAGACTTCACCATTTCATTGCATCGCTCTCAGCTCCACTCTTGATTTATGCTGCCTGCCCCATCGCCCTGAGAAACACCACATGAGCTATTTATTTCTCAGACTCTTATTAATATGCTATTGATAAGTAACAACGCAACAAGAAAAAGGGAACGACTGGAAAAAGGTGAATTAATATTATTATTGTTTTTTCTTTAGTATTTTAGTGGTTGCTTTTAACAACATTCATTAACTGACTTATAGATTATTGAATATTTAATGTAATTGTAGCATTGTGTTTGTAAAGAGAAAAACTAGTGAGTTGTATTTCTTGACTTGTGGATTACCAGTGAAGTGGGCAATCTAGTGCTAATATATATGAGGTCTTTTTTTAAGGATTCTTATTTTGCGACAGCAACAGCAGTCATTATAAATGTTCATTTTAGCATCACCTGTCTTCCGTTGTCTTATTCTTCACCTTCCACCACACTCTGCATCATCACAGTAACACATCGCAAGTCTGGGGTGGGACTGACTGTGTGTGTGTGTGTGTGTGTGTGTGTGTGCGCAGGAGTGGGGTTATTGAACTAATCTGTGTGTGTCTATGCAAATGTGTGGGGAAAATGTGTGGTACGTGTGTGTGTGTGTGTGTGTGTGTGTGTGAGTGAGTGAGGGCGGGTTCGGGGTGGGTGTTCTGTCCAGTGTCCACCAAAAGCTAAAACCTGTCAGGCTTCCATACCTCCTGATGGAACCTCCTGACGTTATAGCTGCAAACCTTCATCATGTGATCTGACTCAACACAACTGTCCATAACCCCTTCAGTCACCTGACCAACCAAATCAACCAATCACTGTCCACCACTACCGTCTCCCCCCTGCGCCATCCTTTTGCTGCACACCACGTCAGCCCCATGTGATGTTCTCCATCGATAACATACTACTGTCACGATCTACCGTTACATGCTGACAGATCTGGGGAGAAATACTCATGGAGAGTTGGATTCACGTAACTTTCTTTTACTAATTTCTGGTGTTTTGTCACCTTTTACATTCAAACAAAGTCCCTCATACTTTCAGACGGATGCACCTCCAGCTGTTTGGTTCTGAAAGAGCCAGTTTATCCAAAATCTGTTGCTTTTTTGCTTCTTTTTTTAACGTTTTAACACGTCCATGTCTGTGTTTTCTGCCCCGACACTGTGGAGGTGAGGGAAATCCGCTCACATGAATTTACACTTTGAAGAAATAAGTTGAAACCTTTCAGTAAAGGAGAATGTGTCCCAGTTGCTTTGCTAACCGTTTGTTGGGACCGTTTTTCTGTCGAAAGTAGACGTAGTTGTCGTGCAACAAACATTTCATTGCTTTTCCGCTGGGGCAGAAAACTTTGAGGCGGATGTGTGAAAATTGCTCCAAACCTCCCAGTAAACAAGTTCAGATGAAAAAAGCCTGGGGGAATTTGGGTGAACTGGCCCTTTAATCTTCGGTGCATCCGCTCTTCATTTAAAACCATTTCAAATTCAGGATTGTTTTCCCCAGAGCTGCATTTTACATTCTACTGTTCATACTACTGTACATGCTGCATACTACCTTTACCAGGTCAGAATCCACCTTAACCCGTTTCCATGCCAACCACAGAGGAGCCAGTTGCATGGCAACCGGTTTCCACCACAACAAACCGACCTACCAGCCAGCCATCTTCCTCAACTGACGAGTCCATCTGACTATGGTTGCTCCTTAGAAGACCAGGTAGAGGAAGAGAGGATAGGAAGAAGGGATGACAGATGAAGGAGAAGTAGTTGTGATACTCAGGGTGTCTTATATAGATCTGCTGTTTCAGCCTCTCACTGGTGTCCTGTTGCCCCAAACTGAGCCCAAAGACGAACATGTCCTCCTTATGAGAAATTCTTTGATTGATTGACCACAGACCAATTTCCTCTCGATCAGTTGATTGATAGCATTGATTGACCAATTCTCTTGAGAGATGCTACTCAGCCGGCCGCACGAAGCTCGGCCCAGTAACTAATGTTTACAACCCAAATGAGACCAACAACGCTGTTGACAGAATGTCTAGGACTTAAAAGAAAAAAAGGGAACAAGAGACGAATCTCTGGAGAGTACTTATTTCTAAATGATGGAACTTTTCGCTTACTTTCTATGTGACATGAGGTAATGTAATTTTTTTCAATCGTTGCATGTGACTATTTTTATTTGCAATGAAAATGTTAGAATGGATGGTACATTTGTGACGTCAGTGCAATGTTTGAGATGCCGATGCTAGGAATCAGTCGGCATCTCGTGACCAGTGTTTTCATGTCGCCGTGAGGAGTGCTTATGGACCAATGAATGCTAAATGTGTGACCATACAAAGCTGTAAAGGTTTTGTTTATTTGTACATGGTTATGGGTAAAATAAACCATTGAAGCAAATTAACATCTTTAGTCTTAAAGGAGTAAGCCCTCGCACGTTTGTTTGTAAGGAGAGGTTCTTTGGATAATGCAGTAAATGCACTGTTCAGAGGTAAGTTCCACCAGATGAGGCTGATCCAACACCTGCATATCTGCTTCCCTTCAGATATCCAGAGGGCTTGGTGTGACATGGTAGCCAGGAGACAGCTTTAAAAGGCACTTAGGCTATGATCCACTTTCACACATCCCTGTCCTCCCAACAACAGGCATCACAATCAACTCTTGGGGGTTCAACTCTGACATTTTCATCTACCCACAATCCTCCTGTGCACCAGAGTCATCTGATCAACAAACACCTGCACCCCAGCATCCACCATGATTCCACAAACTGGCCCAGTCAGCTCCTGTGACCTCAGGCCAAATCGTCTCAGCCCTCTCCATGCCATCGGCTAGTGGCTTTTCTGAGCTGTTCTTGCAAAGCCCCCTGGGAAATGGAGTCTCACTTCACAGCATGGTCTGACCAACCACTTGTCACTCTTCCTTCCACATACCTCTCTCCATATGCCACTAAAGAAGTTCCTCCAGCTTCCAGCGAGAAGATCACAGCCATTTTCAGTTAGAGTTCACCTTGCTTCACCTTGTGATTTAGATAACTGCAAGTGGAAATAAATCGGTTTTACTGGCATTTAAATTCAGTCTTTAAAAAAAAAAAGTAATAGTTTTACATTTTATACACTTAACATCAAATTTTCTTCTTGGACTGCAATCGTTTCATGTTAACGGGTTAATTTGCACATAGTTTTGTTCAAACTGGATGTTTTTTTTTGGAGGCTGAACTGCTGGGAGCAACAATAATCTCTGTTAAACCAGACTTTGAACTGAGAGGATGCCGACACGTTTAACTGAGTCAGACCAGCAGCAAGCAGGTGATTATTAAGCTTACAGGTAAGAAGAGCGTCCGTGTGAGATATTTACTGAAACAAGTAAAAAAATGAGGAAAATGCAAGACGAAGCCGTTTTAGAAGAAATGCAGGAAAAATTCAAACTCGTCAAAAAAGTAATTTAGTGCCATACGATTTGTGCATTTAAATGCTGGAATATATTCCTGCAGGCGACTCGTCGGACGTTTGCGTCGCGAGAAGAGCTTGTTGCAGTGCACGAGGTGCAATATTGACTTGAACACTAGGGGTGCTCGTCCAATGAAAAGCAAACGAGGGCAGATGTAAACACAATGATGGGTAGTTTTCCCTTTTGGACTTTGTTTCCAGTTACCAGAATGTTTAGAATAATTCCTTCCTGTTGCAAAACAACAAGCAACATAATGGTAAACTGTTGTTTACAGATATGTTTACCAACAGATTGACGAGTTCAGAGTCGTACTGCTACGTCCAAGTATGTCCCTAAAGTACTTTGAATAGTCTTGTATGTGAAAGGCCCCGTACTAATTAACTTGCCAAGCCTTTCCGCCACCTAGTGGTGACCTCCAGTATTGAGCTTTTATAACCACAGCATGCTTTTTCTGTTTGCAGCAGGTATATACACAGATGCATGAATGTTTCCGTGTATGTAAGCATACACAGCAGGCACTGAAATCATACATTTGAAGTTCGTCCTGCTACAAATCGCTCCTTAAAAATAGAAACGTTAAATGAAGCAACAGAATTAATTTTTTTGTACAGAAAATGATTTTATTATTTTGTCATCATTCACATGAAGTAAATATTCAACATACAACACGGAAGCAAATGACCGTGTTTAGCTTATGTTGGCCATTACGAACATTTCAACCCAATTCAGACATTTTATTGGATTTGTACCAAACTTCCAGATTAGAAGCATCAACAAAATAAATGTTTAAAACAAACTTATAAACATGTTGATGGATGTTAAAATAAAGATCAAATGCAAGAAGGAAACTAAAATCTATTATTGTTATTGTTATTATTTAGGCATTGTTGGTGCTCCATAGGGAAATCCTGCCTCACCTGTGTCTGACTCGTCTCGGTTCCAGTTAAAAAAAAATCTACCTTTTGCTGGGAAATATTGACTCAGAGATATTTTGACTCAGCCGTTCTCACTCCGGTTATTAATACTGTCACCATTTTCTCTCTTTTTTCTAAGTTTCTGCAAACAGCAGATTTACTTTTATTGAGTGTGTGTGCAGCTTTTCTCCTCCGCTGGACAGTGGGTAGAAACATCACCACTGGGATGTAGCCACTCCAGTGTTGTGATGGATGATATTGTGCCTTAGATCAGCTCCCAAAGGTGTCATAGGTTGTGTCAGAACCACAGAGGCCTTTGAGGATACATGAGGTAAGTTGCTGAGCCCTCTGCAAGAGGTTAAATATAACCATCACAATCTTTGTATTCACTATTACACACTATAAAACACGCTCCAGATTGACTTTGTCTGAAAGTGTTTCATTGCATTCTGCCTCGGTTGCCCTACTTTTGTGCAGAGGAGTGAAATTTGCACAGATGCGGTGACTTTGTGAGCCACAGAGGAGCTTCTATGATTAACTGGCTGCGCTTGTGCAGACCTGCTACCAGCATATAGATCACAGCTGCTGTGAAACTGGGGCGCTTGGATGTCGCTCCCGGTCCTGCTGCTGATGTTGTCTCTGAGCTGCGGCAATTATTCGTCACAAACCCTGAGCTTAGCTGCCAACACAAACACTAAAAGTCCTTTAATTAATCATGAACTTAGACGTCTTGCCAAAGAAATGAAGCTCTTTATCTCGCCCTGGCCGGAGCTTGCGTTAGCTAATAGTGCTACTTCGAAGCTGCATATTGATTACCTACTTATTTTTTCCTTTTCTCTTTTTCCTTTTTCTTTTCATGTGTTTGTTCTTCTAAACTCTAAAAATAGATCCAGCTCAACCCTCAGAGGAGATGTTCACACACTTCCTCTGGATTTGGGGGGAAACAGGAAAGATGATCATTTGAGCCTGTTTCCCGCTGAGAGACAGAAACAGCCAACCTCTGCTTTTCTTTTCTAAGATTTCTACCTCGTTTCTGAGGATTAATGAGGACATACAGGATAGTGGGTGTTGTTGTTCAGACTAAATGAAGCAGCTATAATCTAGTTTCTGGAACAAACCCAAACAAAGAGAAAAAAAAGCAACATTCATGGTAATGCTGCTGCGGTCAGCACTAAGGGACAGGTGAAGGAAATCATTGTTGCGGGACAGAAATTTACAGTTTACTGCAGGCATAGACGAGAGACTGCAGAACTTTGGAAAGTAAAAAACGTTAGTGTCCATGTCTCCTTGTGAAGAGCAGAAACACAGCATTAGCTTCATCTTTAGTCTGAGTGGATGTTCAGCAGTGAAACACAGTAACGGTACAGCGTTCCTTCTGCGCAGCTCATTCTCAATCTGTTAAACGGGTTTTAAGCTATTGTTTTTCTGAAAGGGTCGTTTTTTTTCCTGTTGTACAGGAAACAGTCCGTTTCAGTCCAGCACCAGAGGAGCAGACCCACATGGTCCAAGACTGGTTTTAACAGGGAGGAGGAACATGGAAATAAAGCACGCTGCATCCCATCATGCTCCTTCTGCACATGTTTGGCGGGGAGATTGGGATTCTGATAGCAATGAAAGTAAAGGGAAAAGTACCAAAGATGAGACGGGAACAAGGTGGCGCCCAAAGTAAGTTCTTTCCCACGAAGGCACCAGGTTTACGGTTTTTACCCGAAGAAATGGGAAGCAAAGGCCTGAACCCGGACCTGAGAGATGGGTCTGCTCTGATCTACTGCTGGACTCGTGTCTGATTTCTGTTTCAGATGTCTTCACACATCCCCCATACTTCCACGCGTCTCTTACGTCGCCATGGCAGTACCGTCCCTTCATCCACTAGGGGGCAGTGCTGAGTTCAGCCTTCACTTTGGCCTTTTGACACCAGCTGGTGGTGCACCAACACAAGCTGTCCACAAACACCAGAAGTAAAGGAATAATTATTCACTTCAGTTGTCCTCAGAGCCTTGAATCCCAAAACTTTTTTTTTTATCAATAATGACGTTGTTGTAGATGTTTGTTTATAAAAATGAGTCAATGTGTCGTTTATTCATCACATCAACCTAAACGTCTTTACTTCAGGTTTGTTTTCTGCTTTTAGACAACATTTGCAGATGCGCTGGCTGTTTTGGAGGCGTCTGCTTTTTCCGACTTACAATTGAAACTGCTGTACAAGCCAACACTGCCCCCTGTGGTTAACACTGGTATTGCTCCATTTTCTGCATTCTGTCAGGCATCGCCCTATGAAAATGGACTAAATGATGCTTGTAACTGATGCAGGAGACGACACTAGTCTCTGTGACGAGCAGAGTGGACCGTACGTCTCAAAAGATCTAGTATCCATGGTAATGTGACTGAGGAAAGAATTTGTAAGGGAGGAAAATGATAGTAAAGTCAGCAGCGATAGGTCTGATAGAACATGGCTGAATCGAGTCAAACATCGATCTGAACACAGTGAAATGGGTTACGATGCAGATGAAACACCGTGTGCCGGCGGAAGCAGGAAATGCTGTGTTTCTGACCTGTAGGAGCGCAGACACATCCCAGAACATCAGCTTCCCTCTAAAACAAACCTTTTGTTTTCCTGTGATTAAAAAAAGCCAGAAAACCTTCCACAACGTGCAGAGTACGTTTCTTACAGCTAAGTGGGCTTTTCATGTTTCATACATTCTGACTTTTACACGTTTGTATCTCAATACATTTTTAAATAAATATTTTTGTCAAATGAACCAACTTACAGAGAAAATCTAGCATTGATTTTTGTACCTTTACAGGGAGGATTGCATGAGTGAGCCAGAATAACTCAGGTCTGATGTTTAAATGAAGCGACTGCCGGCTGAGCTTCACACATATTTATAAATAATAAAGTGATTTTAATGTAAAAGTAATACTGAAAATGAGAGTAATTATTAGAAGGAGCTGAAATACCAGACTGGAAAACAAACTGGTTTTTATTCATCCCAGATTCCTTTTACAGAAAACACACCAGCTGTGATAAAACACACGTTCTCTTCGGTTCCTCTGCTGTGGGAGCGTTTCCAACACCAGCTACAAACATGCATTGTTTCCCATTAATGCTGCGCTTCCACGGAGCCGTAGGTTTACTGAATGTTTGTCATGTGACTGTAGAGCACAGAGCTCGGACAACCTGCTGCAGTGTTTACGCTCATTCTGATCAGTTTTATGCCAGATGATGTGTTCTGCAACCTTGCAGTTGTTCTGCTGTTGTGGTTCTGGGGCGTAAATGCTTTAATAAAACGTTTTGTACGATACGAAGAGGGAAGCATGGCTTGGTGTGTCTAAAACCAGAAACAAGCCCTGCTTTCCTTCCTCTCGTGTTCTTCTTCTTTTATTTTGTAAATAAGATAAAAGGCAATCTACCTACATGCTCTCTGCCTCTTATTTCCCTCCAGGAAGCACCGTTTTGCTACTCTACACTCTTGTTCTTTGTGAAATGTTTCAGGAAAAAAAGCGGAACTTGTTGGAAAGAAGGTAAGACTGACAGGGGGCTAAAAGCTGCGCTGACAGATGAATTGACCGTATGTATTATCATCTGATCCATCACGTCTCTTTAACACTGCAGAACAATCTGTTCAGCTGCAGAAACAGCAGCCAGAGACTGTAGGTGACATTATCATTGTTACAGTTATGAAGCAGAGTTAGTCTAGTTAGTTAGACGTCACACTTCCCACATCAGTGTGAAATCAGGTGAACCTTCGGACCTGAACAAGCTGGCCTGCATGTTTTGGTGGTTGGAGAAGCTAGCCCTCATTAGCTGCTCCCAGGGTTGCCATGGCAACAGGTGTAGCTCACCATCACCATCATGAGTGATGAGTGGATAATGGATCCAATGTAAGAGCTTTAAGGCCCATCAGCATTAAACGCAATGAAAAATCTAAGACATTATTAATAATAATCAATAGTAATTTATTATTAACATTTTTATTTGTTATTATTATTTATTAACGGGGGGGCAGTGTGGAGCTTGATGTGGTGGCAGGGGGTCCGCTGCGTCTCTGAGGCTGTTGAGCTTTATTTTTCTAAACTTTTATATAAAATTAATATAACTTAGCAATAAGTTAGCGTTATAAGTTAGGCTTGTCTGGTGCTACCATATAAATAAACAAGCACTCTAACATAGCGCCATGCTAGTGTGCTAGTTAGTGTGATAGCATTACATAATAAATGCAGAGGGACTAAATATACTGTGCAGCTAAAAGTTTGAGTTTTTAAAGCATGAGTGGAAACTTTTAAAGTTACCGCAGACTGGTGAAGTAATACTGGGATCCTGGCAGGTCTGGAAAGATGTTTCTTTCCTTCTCCGCCTCCAGTGACCTGTCAATCACCTGAGGTGGCATCTGAGGACTCCAATCAAATTTCGGAGGCCCACATCACCCTGGCCACCTTGTTAAATCCACCCCTGTTCTAATAAAATACAGCTATTGAATGATTAAATTAAAATATGGTATTTTATAATATAATTTTGATAATTAAATACATTTAAATGTGTTTTTTTTTTGTTTGGCACATTTTTATTTAATTGAAAATATGTCTGCAGCTTTGCAGGCTACAGTCTTAACATTGCATTGCACTCCACCATATTCACCATTTACACACTTTGCTGACCTCTAAATGCAACCATTGCTGATTGGTAACTTCAGTATAATGACAAAAAATTTTATTTTTCAGGTTCCAGTTTTAAAACATGCATGGAAACAGAGGTCATTACTGCAGATGTCACTCTATTTTTACTGTTATAACCTTTCTTCACCCCCTGGCTGCAAATCCCACAAAGCCACAAGGACACATTAGTCTCTCCTCAGTTTATAAGAAGCCAGCAGCCCTTCGCACTCACATCCTGCACTCTGAAAATAACTCTGCAGAGATCCAAAACAGTCTTTCACTCTTACTCATGTTAGAAATGCCACAAACGGTGGCACGACAAATAACCCCAACAAGACACATCATCCGGTAAATCTCTTTGTGCAAAAGGCAGTACATTAAAAACACACAACATTAAAAGATGTAATCACAGCAATGCTCTAAACCATTTAGATCATGGTGCATTGCTGGAGTTAACGGCTCTTTAATCGCTTTGTAATTTAAATACATTAAATCCTGCAGAGATGTTTCCAGGCACAATTGAATGGATGTGTTGACTTTTAAGTTGAGGTTAGAAGAACAACCCAACTAAGCCTGTAATTTAAACAGAAGCCGATGATAAAGTCCTGTGAAAAGTCTTCCTGCATTAGAGGCACCACAGCAGGTAGCCTGCAGAGTCCGTTTTAATCACAGTGCAGCAGCCTCTCCACATGTCCAGTTGTGCCCAGCGGGTCCCACCGTCCACCTGTCTTTGAGACACCAAAACATCCCACTAGCCCTGTCGGGAAACATTAGCCTTTCTGTGATGAATGCGAGTCAGCCGGAGAGAAGTGAAACCTCAGCACTGCCTCGGGCTGCTTCACATCAGGGCCGCAACAAACAACAAAAACACACAAAGAAAGCTTGTTCCCTCACAGCGTTTTTCACTGATATGCTGGTGTGGACCATCAATACGGAGCTTTTCAGCCACGTTTTAAGGCTTAAACACAAATATTCTTACAAACTTCCAACCTTCACACATGTCCTGCCACAACAACCCTTCTGAGGATGTTTATTATCGTCCGTGAGTTCAACAGCGTGCATCTCCTTTACCCTTCATCAGTGTTACGATTTCCTCCCTCTGTCCCTCATTTTGCCCACAGACAATCCAAGAAAAGACAACAATTGTAATAAATGTAATAAATGTCAGAACTAAGAGAGATTCAAATCGGTATTAGTGGTTTTATGACCTTGAAATAAACTTGAATCTCTGCATTCCTCTGCTTTGTCTTTAAGTTGTTATAGTCTCCAGTCATTTAATAACTGGATGCTAATCTAATCAGGCTGAGTGCACGGTGCTTTGTACCCCTGCCAAATGAATGAGATCAAAAATGAAGAAAATCCCAATTTCATTTCAAATAAAAGACCCTCCCGTGGTCTCACTACCTGCAGGAGGGGCCGTAGAGGTCAGGTGCAGTGTGAGCCAGGCGGCGGTCTGATCTGCAGGGGAAGAAGCTGGCTATAGGAATCTGGAACGTCACCTCTCTGGCGGGAAAGGAGCCTGAGCTGGTGCCGGAGGTTGAGCGGTTCCGACTAGATATAGTTGGACTCACCTCAACACACAGCTTGGGCTCTGGAACCAGTATCCTTGAGAAGGGTTGGACCTTCTTTCACTCTGGAATTGCTCCCGGTGAGAGGCGCCGAATGGGTGTGGGCATACTAATTGTCCCCCAGCAGGGCACTTGTACATTGGGGTTTACCCTGGTGGATGAGAGGGTAATGATAGACTTTATAGTCATAGTCATATCGTCAGACTTGAGGTGGCGTGTCCTGGACACTAAGAGAGGGGCTGACCTATCGACCGATCATCACCTATCGGTATGCGGCTTTGGTGGTCACTGAGGCAAAAACTTGGGCGTGGGAGGAGTTTGGTGAGGCCATGGAGATAGACTTTCAAACGGCGTTGAGGAGATTGTGGGCCATGATCCGGCGGCGGAGATGGGGAAAGCAGCGTTTTGTCAACACTGTCTAATGTGGGGATGCGGGGCTGCTGACTTCAACCCGGTACATTGTGGGTCGGTGGAAAGAATACTTCAAAGACCTCCTTAATCTTACCAACACATCTTCCGATGGGAGACTCTAAGGTGGGTTCTCCCATCCCGTCGCTGAGGTGGTTAAA
>JBAMIG010000009.1:23660895-23678603 GCA_037177335.1 Kiunga ballochi | reverse complement strand
ACGCAGACTGAAACCATGGTGATGGCGGGAACGCAGACTGAAACCATGTGATGGAGGGAACGCAGACTGAAACCATGGTGATGGAGGGAACGCAGACTGAAACCATGGTGATGGCGGGAACGCAGACTGAAACTATGGTGATGGCGGGAACGCAGACTGAAACCACTTTTATTTAGATTCAGAAGATTAATTAAATATAAAAGTCAAATATCTTTTTAACCATTTAACATCCCACATGTGATGCAAACTGTAAACATAGTATCAGGACTTTCCCTTCAGCATCAGCAGTGAGATCAAAATGAACAATTGATTGTAGTAGGTCAGCTTTTTCTTGTCAATATGGATCAATTCTGCACGTAGACTAAAACCAAACAGATGAAAAAAGCAGGAATAAGGTTCCAGGGTATTCCAGGGGAAAAAAAACAGCCAAACGGATAACAATAAACAAATGTATTAAATAAAAATACTGAACTGAAAGCAGAAAATCCTTTAAAATGCTCATTTAAATCAGCAGATGGCACTATGGATCATTTAAAATAACCTGCTTTATGATGGATATCACATTACAGCCTGATCATCAGCTCACATGACCAAAGTGGTCACCACTCGCTCAAAGTAAAGCCTCAAACACTGAATCTGTGCCGCTGTTGGACACATCTGCAGCTGCGTAACAGCTGGAAAAGCATCAGTTGCACAAGTTTGGTTTTAAAGACCCCTATGCTGATAAGAGTCTGATAAATATAAACTCAATCATTTCTCTGATTAGAAAAATCCTGCTGCCGGGAATGAAAACACTAAAATAGGAGCCGGACGTAGCCTTCACCTGAATAAGCTTTTGTAGATAATCTGTTAGGTGTTTTAATGTTTGATCTTGTTATTGTAAAAGCTTATTTTAAAAAGAAGAAGCTGTGACAAGCAGAGGACATGCTGTACCCACCATTCTGGGTTAAAGCTGGCAGGAGCTTTGATGAGCCATAACTCATTCCTAGTCTTCTTCAGGCGGTTTGCCAGAGTGCTGCTGCAGGGGACGTGACAAAAAGACACAAAATCCACAGGACACTCGTACTTTGTGGTCTTCTCTGTGGACATAAACACAATCTGCATTGTTACATCAATTAATTATTTCTGGAATATGAGAAGAATACAGTACTGCTTTTTAAGCATTAAAAAGATACGCGTGCGTTTACGAAGCTGCGAAGAAAAACTACGGGCGTTTTCAGTCATCTGAATTCACCAACCTGATTAAACGAACTCACCGGTTTCTCTCACTGGTGTAACTGGTTCCGTGTTAGGATTCTCCACTTCATCTTCGCTTGAAGATGATGATGTGTCTTTAGGCATTTTTATGTTTTTAAAGTAAAGAGAAACTACTCAAGTAAAAACGTTGTCTGCTTCAAAACGCATGGCTGTGGAGGACGAACATGTGTTGACACAAAATGAACTCTGAACCTAAATTATTTCACTTCCGTGTCAAATAAGAGTTTGTAGTTCCTTATTCAGGTTTGAGGAAAAGGCTTGTATTGCCATTGTCTACCCCGAAAACTCTAACACCCATAATGCACCTCGGGCAGTTACGTAACGTTCCAGCGTCCGTGGTGGAAACAGTTGACAGTAGCGAAGGCTAGGCCAAAGTGGGTAAACAAAACAAATATTTTGATTAAAAGACTAAAACTGCTGTAATTTTAATACAAAAAAGTATTCTATATAATGTATAACCTTATTTTTAAGCGGCGTGAGATTCATTAAGGAAGAAAGTCGAAAAAGAAGAGAGGGCGTACACTTGTCAGACCTAAATAGGTTAACGCAGCTAACCTGCGCTAGCCCGTTAGCAAGCTAGCTGGGTCGTTAAGCAGCCAGCCATGTCGTCCCCGTCCTCCTCCAGGCGCCAGTGGTGTTACCTGTGCGACCTGCCAAAGATGCCGTGGACCGTGGTGTGGGACTTCAGCGAGGTGGTCTGCCGTGGTTGTGTAAACTATGAGGGAGCTAATCAGATTGAATTCCTAATAGCTAGCGCACGACAGCTGAAGCGAACCCACGGCATGCAGGACGGTAACGTCAGGTCACCTGGTCCCGTGCCTAATAAACACGGAACATCATCCAGAGGAGATGCGACAGCAGACGGAGGCAGGCCACATGCCGACCGCTTTGAGAGGGGAGGGAGAGGAGATGGCACCGGGTCAACTATACGGGTGCCGCCCAACGGGCTGCACCGCGACGGGCAGCCGCCTCAAGAAGTAAACCGTCAGAGTCCCGGTGGCAACCGGAGACCCATGCTCGGTGCTGCCATCCCTCCGAGTTTAGTAACCCAGAGCATGGCAGGGATTCCCCACGGGCTACTTGCGGGCATGCCTGCGGGTCTGACCGCTAGGACAGCACCGATGAGCAGCCCCATGATCTTCCCTGCTCCGGTGCTGGCCGAGATGAGCCGCAGAAATCTCGGGATTGGAATGGGAATACCCCCCTTCATGGCACCAGAACTGGAGCGTGAGCTCAGTTCCTCTCAGAACCAGGCCAAGACCCAGACCCACACCGCTGTGGCCGGAAGCAGTGCCAGCAAAAGTACAAGCCTTTCCTCCTCATCTTTCTCCATGGCTGGAGGTGTCAGCCAGACAAGTCCCAAGCCAGCTTCATCTCCAGCTCGGCAGCCACGTCCCCTGACCGCCAGGTCTGGAGGGGAACCTCTGGGATCCAGCACCTCAGCTGAAGCGGCCACCGCTGCTGCTGCCCTACCCAACAGCGGGGCCTCTGAGCTGGGCTCAGCTTCAACCAGCAACACCCATTCAACTGGAAACACCCTGTCCTGCACCTTGTGTCACGAGAGACTTGAAGACACACACTTTGTCCAGTGTCCTTCTGTGCCGGGGCATAGGTACGTTTACCTTTTCTATTCAAAGTAACGTAGCGTTGATAGCCTGAAACATTTAAATGACCATAGTGTATTTTTCCTTTGAGCTTTATTTTTCTTACTTCTGTGTCCAGTTACTAAAGACACCTCTACCTTCTGCAAATGTAGGTTCTGCTTCCCATGCACCAGAATCTACATCCAGAGTCGGCGTGGTGATGGGGAAGTGTACTGCCCCAGTGGGGAGCGCTGTCCGTTGGACAACTCCCCCAACAGCCCCCCGTGGGCTTTCATGCAGGGAGAGGTCTCTACGATCCTGGGCACTGGTGCAGCCGGAGCAGCATCTGGATCATCTGCTGCACCCGGACCCGGTTCAGGGTCAGGAACTCCAGCAACATCTGGAGCAGGGAGCGGGGCAGCTGCACCATCGGGAGCCGGAAGTGGAGATGTAACTGTCAAGAAGGAGAGAGAGACGTGATTTCCATGGCAACCACAACCCAAATGCAGCAACAGGTGGGTCTTCATTTGTCAGCCATCACGTAGGACCGATGATGTGCATGGTTTCTAGGTGCTTATGTTTTATTACCCTGCATCTTTATTTTGTCTTTGTTGTCCCAGAATTAAATCCCGTTCAGGACGAGACCGCTACATTGTACTGCTGAGGGTCCCAGGAGAGGAAACACATCAACCCACATATCAGGAAAACCACCATTGCACTGGTTTTACCGCCCTTTTCTCCCAGTAGTAGTCTGCAAAATCTGGCCTCAGCAGGTCTCTGCCTCCTGTTGCAAAAACTGCTTTTATGTCAGCGTTTACCCGAAATCTTCTAGTCGTAAAAAGTGTACCGTGCATCTCCCATCATGTCCCACGCACCGTGTCTTTAAGCTCTTAGTCCATTAAACTCCTGGAGATGCAGCTTCCCCAGATGATGCTAAAGGTTTGTCATAAACCCTAAGTGGTCTGTGATGGACTGGTGATCCCGCCTGCTGCGTTAGCACCACCATCTGCTGACGGCTTGCTGCTGCAGAGACGGACTGAAGCAGCAGTTCTTCAGAAAACATCGTTGTAAATCATCTGAACCAGGTTTAACATAAAAGTCCTTCTAGGATCACCGAGTGCCAACTCGGGTTCATGATGGCCAGTGTTTTCCTACGCTAACTGGGTTCATCGTGTCGTTAGCAGACCTGAATGTGGACGATTAAGCCGCACCCACATGTGATCTGGTGTTTATGATGAAGCCTGGTGGAACTAATGTAGATCCGGGCCGAGTGATCATTACTTATCGAACCATCGTCTCAGCAGAACTTCAGAGACCCCTCATCCCCACCGTTGCTTTGAGACGGACCGCCCTGTGAGCTGACCCCGACAGAAACCTGCAGAGAAGAATCTTTTTAAGCATTTTCAGCTGATCTTTGCTGCATCTTTCTGTCCCTGCTCACTGCGCTGAGGGGACAAAACGGATGGAGCGAAACTTCACCTGGTTCAGTCCAAAACCTCCTAACAGGTTGGTTTGGCTGAGATATTAAGAACGGAGAAGCATCCAGTCCGGCTGCCATGTTGGTGCAAGAGGAAGCAGCTCCCAAGCAGCTCCCGGTGCGGCAAACTGGAGGGAACACCGTGTTCACAGCACAACTCGGGGCTTCTGATTGGTATTTGTGTAAACGAGCTACAGGGAAGGTTACCGCCGTCACAAAGTCTTGCTCACATCAGGGCTGTTTCTACATGCTCCGCTCTATCTAAATGAAACCCTTCCTGCCTCTTTAAGAAGCGTTTTCAGTCTTTTTTGTGACGAAGCAGACCTCGGACATCCTTCATCCTCCTGCAGAGAAGGACGCTTAAACTGGACGTGATGCGCACAGAGTGCCAGTATCCATGTTTCTGTGCTTTTTATTTCCTTTGTAGCTCAGAAGGGGTCACAATTATCCAACCAGCCACACACACACTGTGTTTAATGTTACACACACCTCCAGCTCAGCCTATGCTTTGCCCTGAATGTATGGATAGGGTTAGGGTTATATTTTTACTAGACTGTCAATGTTATATACAGTAAAGAGCTGTAATGTACGTATGTGCAATCTCTTAGTCCTCGTATATGCAACAGTTTGTTATCCTAAACCTTTTGTTTTTAAGGGAGAATCCACGTCAAAGCAGAAAGGAAACAAAAAGCGATCTTAATGCTCCATTCGTCACACTTTATGTGACAAACACGATGAGATTCAGGGATTTCATGAAGCTAAACGCAGCAGTCTGGTGTTTTAATGGTCCAGCTGTGAAATGACTTAATGTTTTGGGTGGATTCTCCCTTTATGTGCAGGACATCCAATCAGTACAGATGCACATGCAAACCAAAGGTGCTTTTATGCCCTACTTGATGTTTCTGGATGTAAATGTTTTTATGGGAAAAGAAATCTAAATCTATTTCTTGCTCTTTTTTTATTCTTGGAGCTCTGACCGTTTGCTGGATTTCTGCCATTTAACCAATCACAGCGCAGAGCAGGAACAATCTCTCAGAGCAGGTCTGTCACAGGCGAACATCTCAATATAAGTAGAATATGCACTGATATGTAATGCAATCCCTTGTTAAGTGCCTTTTTAAACGTTTAGCATGTGCTCGTGTCTGGGAACCTCAGGAGACGTCCTGAAGCCATTCCCCTCCCTGCAGCCGACCGACCCGTCTTCGTTTCCTCTGCATCAAACTTTTCTTTTCTCTACCTTGTTTTTGTGTAGGTCTGTTTTACTGCAGCTTCGTGTAAAATATAGAAAGCAGGAATAAACGGGATGGAAACGTGTTGGCTCTGTTTTTTTTTTTTCTCTTTCAGTTCTAATGACCAAAATACATATGAGGTGTCTTCTCATCCAGCCTGAAGATCATATAAAAACTCACCTTCTCTGAGTTGGAGTGTTTCCTGGCTTCTGATTGGACACAACGGATCAGGACTAAAGCCAGATGTTCTGGACGGATCCGGGTGTAGTGCTTTCTAACAACCACAAGATGGAGCTGATGGTGCGAGGACTGCTGCAGAGGGAAGTCTGGATCATCAGCTCAAACTTTTCGATTCGTTTTTTCTCCCTTTGTCCAGATGGTCCCACCCGCTTCAGGTTCTGGGTAGGGACCATCCTCCATCTGACCCGTTTCCATGGAGACCGGTTCCGATAGGGTTTCAGTAAGCAGACGAAGGTCCAGATGCATCTCCCGGTTCAGATCCTGATCGTGTTCTTTTGACTTGTTTGTCCTTTTGTTGCACATGGTGGCGGAGGACAGCAGCATCCCTGCTGATCATCTAAAACTGATCTTAGTTTTTTCTTTCATTCAGCTGAACATGTTTTTATTGCAGCTCCGGGCTGAAGGGTTCGATCCAAACGGAGTTTTTTACCCGTTTAAACCTAAACCAGAATAAATAAAAGCTCCAGTTTGGAAGCAGTGTGAAAGCCGACCCCCACGGTCCGGCTGCAGTGGTCCTGCAGGCCGATCTGCTGCTTCCTCCATTAAAGACCGCACATTACAGCCATTGTTAAACCAATTACAGAGGTGTTAATGGATGATAGCGGCCCTGAAAGCAACCTGCAGAGACCGGGAGACAACGGGGCCCAGAGACGTTTATTAAAGGAGAAGCAGGCACTCTGCTGCAAACACAAAACGTTTGTTAAACATTTCTTTCACATTTTGCCCCACATTAAATAAATTCCGTTAGTTTGTAAGTGTTGGATGCGGGAAGAAGCGCGCGCAATGCACGCGAAGCAACTGCAACCGGATCAAATGTGACAGCAAACGCATCAAACCTTCTGGATGAGGGCCAGACCCTGAACTAGACATTTTACACACCTGTAAAATAATCCCCTAGCTCGCACCTCTTCCCGCCTGAGCTCCATAAAGCAGCAACAGAAGCTTTTTTTAATCCAGCTTCATCAGGTGAGCATAGTTAATCTCTTTCAGGGTTAATTACATCATTACGCACGCGGAGGTGTGAGCTCATTCTGGGTGTGAATCGACCTGACAGCTGATAAGATGAGTCTTCCAGGTGATAAACTCAGGCACAGATACAGAAAACCAAAGTGTTTGTGAAGTCAACACGCAGCTCATAATTAAAACAGCTTTTTCTTTATTTCTGCTCCTCGCGCGCCCCTTTCTTTCCTCTTCCTCCCTCGGATCTTCTCTCACAGTTAATCCCGCGGACCTCCCGCATGCGCATCCATTACATTTCCATTGACTGGCCATTAGGCAGAGGCATTGACATTCACAGGCCTCCGTCTGCACCGAGGCCCGATGTGTATTCCAGGACGCAGGCACCCGCGTGCGTGACGCTCGGGTTACATTATTTATCGTCTTCCTCTTTGGCGTCAGAGCAAGAAGAAGAGAAGGAAGAAAATGTCCCACAGCAGAGTTTTTGGAGGCGGAGGCCTCAGTCACTCAAAGCTCAATACACACGCGCTTCACGCACACATCAGCTGTTGCAATGCAACAGATTCAGAATGACGTTTACGCAGAAACTGATGTATCAGATTATGTGGATCAGATCGATATTCCTAATTTCACATATTAATATTTATCTATCAGTTTGTGATTTTCATGAAAATCTCTAGATTTGGTGACTATTTAAATCCCGTGAAGCAGGTTTACCTACAGCAGCAGGGCCGTAAAATCACCTCCAGCTGTTCCCTAAAATCTGGTTTCATTCCATTACACAAGGAGTGGAATCAATTTATTAAAAATAAATAGACTTTAAAAGCATTAAAGACCCCATTTTAGGTAAATAATCTCATTAACCCAGTAGCTCCTGATTCCACAGCGGGGTTTATCTGCTGAGGGACGCTGGCTCGCGCCCGGGCGGCCCCGGTGCAGCCTCCGGGCCAATTTACAGCACACCAGGGGGCCACATCGGCCTTTTGGCCGGGCCCTTCCCGGAGCCAAACCCGGTAGCTATTCAAATGTCAGGACACGGGGCGGGACCAGCAGCACCTTATAAGAAGAGGACGTCCAAAGTTCTTTACTGTATTTGCGCGCAGTGGCTCCATTTGCGACTGGCTGCGTCCCGAAGGCCCCGGCGGGAGAAGACGAGAAAAAACGGGTCAACAGAAGGAAAAAAAAACATGGATGAATAATAAATAGGAAGACGTATTGACCCCAGAAGTAGAAGAAGAGCGTCGCGTGACGTTTCTATCGTTTTCTGAAGCTTTTTTCTTCGTGGTCTAACAGGAGATCTTCTGTCCGGATCCCCAGAAAACCCCGTTACAAAGGATTTTATATCTGTTTTCTGTGTTTAAGAAAAGAAACAACGCGGTCAGAGACCAAAACTTCTCCTCTGAAGACTCGCGTTGGGGATGTTGAGCTCTGTGAAGATGGAAGCGCATGATTTACCAGAGTGGAATCCTTTCTACAGCGAAACCAGCGAGGTAAAACAAAACTCACCTTCCCACAAAAGTCCTTTTTTTATAGTTGTGCTGTGAAAGAAAAAAAAGGCGCAAACCAACTTTATTTGCGCACATTTTCAACGGAATTCAGTTTGGGTGTTTCAGTATTTATAAGTTATACATGAGGCCCTCTGGTGTTATTGAGGGAATAAACGAATTGAAAAACTATGTTAGAAAATATTAACTTTAACATTTAATATTATTTTAAACAGAAAAAAACGAACAAAAAACAAGGAAAAGAAAATCTCCTAAATCCTGATGGGGACTTATTCTGAAGTGTTTTTGGTAAATCACAGGTTATATGAACATTTCCACATGTTTCTCTTTAACAAAAATGAGAACTTGTGACGCATTTAATTGCTTTTTCTTATAAAACGCAGTTTGTGTTTTTCTTTGCACGTTAAAAATGTTCTTTTGCGGATCAACTGTTGCGACTTCCTCACTAATTCAATTAGAGCTAATTCCATCAGCAGCTTCACTTCTCACCTCAGCCCGACCTGATGAAATTACAAGAAGAAAGAGTCTGGCAATATTTAACCCAAACAATCAGCAGCGGGCCTCTGCTTATCTCCCGCAGTTTTTGAGCTTTTTGCGGCTGGAACTTTAGCAGCACATAAATCTGAAAACGGAGGGAATGAAATAATTCCTCTATTTTTCCCTGGAGATTTGAACAGCCTGGCTTTTTTCTCCGCGGAGGAGGCCGTCTGTGCCAGAGGCACCGTGACGCGCTTTTTACGCACTTTCAGGTTAACATCTGCGTGTGAAATCCACGTCCTCTCCGCGCACACTGAGAGCTTCATTGTGCATTGACAGGAGTCACTTTTTGATGGAAAGCTGCATGCCCTTCACATTTCACATTCATTTTGCTCAAGAAAGTGAAAATATGTCTCATAGCAACAAACCTTAAAGCTGCTTCCTGTAGAACTTTATTTGTTGTTTTATGTGTTTGATCAGAGATCTTTGTTCTCCTGGTAAACAGCTGCTTTCTCTGCCTTTATGCTTCCAGATGTATTCCTCTCCCGGCACCATGAACTCCATGAGCAGCTACATCAACCTGAACCCGGCCACCGCCTCCCCTGCAGGTATGAACATGGCGTATCCCAGCTCCAGCCTCAGCAGTTCCATGAGCTCTGGACCGAGCCACATGTCCCTCTCCCCTGTGGCCTCTTCAGGCTCCCTAACTCAGCTGGGCCCCGCTGCTCCAGGCTCCCTGGGGTCTTTGTCCCACTACCAGAATATGGGTCAGTCTATGAGTCAGCTGGGTTACTCCCCTGCAGGGACCCTGAACCGGGCAGGGCCCAAAGAGATTCCTCCCAAACCCTACCGGCGCTCCCTGACCCACGCCAAGCCCCCATACTCATACATCTCCCTCATCACCATGGCGATCCAGCAGAGCGGCAGTAAGATGCTCACTCTGAACGAGATCTACCAGTGGATCATGGACCTGTTCCCCTACTACCGCGAGAACCAGCAGCGCTGGCAGAACTCCATCCGCCATTCGCTCTCCTTCAATGACTGCTTTGTGAAGGTGGCTCGCTCGCCCGACAAGCCGGGCAAAGGCTCCTACTGGACGCTGCACCCGCAGTCAGGCAACATGTTTGAGAACGGATGCTACCTGAGGCGCCAGAAACGCTTCAAGATCGAGGACAAGACGACAAAGAAAGGAGGCAAAAACAACGAGGGGGGTTCTGGGAAAGGAGGCCAGAATGGAGACCACCTGGTGGAGGATCGCAGCCCTACAGGTGGATCAGAAGGGGCAGACTCCGCCCACTCGGATACCTCCCACCCCGGCTCCTCAGACGACCAATCCCATCAGAGAAACACCCTGGTTTCACTAGACTGCCCTCAGATGTCCTCCTCACACCTCCACAGCCCACCCGTCTCCCTGCCTTCCTCCTCCACCTCCTCCTCCATCCCTCCATCTTCCTTGTCCCTCTCTGGCACCTCTTCCTCCAACGCGCTCCTCCACTCCCAGTCCTTAGTCGGCACCCCCCACCTTCTACCCAGCGCCATGCAACACATGGACCTACAGAGCGACGCCCTCAAGTCCCTTGACCCCCACTACAACTTTAACCACCCCTTCTCCATCACCAACCTCATGTCCAACGAGCAGAAGATGGACCTCAAGTCCTACCAGGACCAGGTGATGGCCTACAACAGTTACACCAGCAGCTCCCCCATCGGAGCCAAGCAGATCTACGACAGCCCGGGTCCCACCACCATGGACTCAGGAGCTTATTACCAAACTCTGTACAGCCGCTCGGTGCTCAATGCCTCCTAATATGGAGGCGAGCAAGATGGAGACTTCTGTTTCCCTTTTCTAAAATGGACACCAAAGCTGGGTTATCTTCCTCTTCCTCCTTCTGTCCCCGCCTGGCTCACATCCATGACTCTCAAATGAGACGGCGACACGTTTGAGTGACCAATAAACTGTCGCCTTTTTTCTTCTGACTCTTATCAAAGACGGGGAGCAGTTGGTTACACGGAGCTGGGCACTGAGGAGGACGTTTTGTTGGTCTGCGTGAGTCAGTCTGATCCAGTTTTAGCCTGTCGCTGGGGCACCATGCCAGGCCAAAACTGACTCTGTACAAAATGTAAATAGAGGTAATGTCCAAGGGAGGAGGATGTTTGCATTTATTTATGAAGGGAATAAATTTTAATATATCTTATGAAGCGCTCTGTCGACCAGTTACAGCTCAAATGTGAGGCTTTTTAGTGTTTTTCTTCCAGTTTCAGGTTACTGCTTCAGGCAGGTGTTACTGCAGCGGGAGACAGTTGAGCTCATATTATGTGTTACAGCATTTATCCAAAAAATCCTTTCTTTTTTTGTTTTTGGTCACATTATTCATGCAAACGCAGCTAAAAAAACGGTTCATTTGCTTTGGCTGATGATAAAAAGCAATAATAAAGGTAGAGAAGATGGAAGGAGGCAAAGAAACTGGTTAAAAAGGCAAAAAAAAAGTTTTGATGTGTTTCTGTTTTCTATTAAACGCACGTCTTTCTGCAGACATGATGCAGGGGGGTTGAGTCGGTTACAAAACAGCTGGGGGGAGGTCAGATGCACTAGGAGGATTTACATACAGTACTTTGCACTATGGAGCTCCCACAGGCCAGGTGGGCTGATAGTGTGTGTTAGTGTGTGTTACAGCAATGTTCAGAGACACCCTCCCCACACCGTCAATGCATCAGCTCAATGGGATCAGCGTAACGGTGACAGAGGTGTCACATGACCCTCAAGGTCCAAGAAAAGAAGAGAAAGAAGTGCCTTTTTCAAACGGCTGCTGATCTGATCAGAGATCAATAATTTGTGGAAGGATAACTGACACAGCAGAAGTTCCAGGTCACGTAACATCCTTCTTTTATTTAAGCTATGTTGCTTTTCAAACTGAAAGTGTGCTGATATAATATATTGTTTTGGGGGTGTTGTCGTCTCCTGTTGGTTTTAAATGTAATTAAAATGATTCCTGTTTCATTTTTTCTTATTAAAAGGCAAAGATGTGGGGAAGAAACGTTTGTGTCTGTTGTAACGTTTACAGGTAATAAAACGAGTCCATTTCATGCACACGCCTTTCTAAAGTCCAGTGAAGGATTCTGCTTCTGAAACACCTTATTGGGAAATAAACATCTTGGCTTGCAGCATTTGGATCCATCTGACCCAGTCAATCATTCAGTCAATCAGTCGGGGCTGGTTTGAGGCGAGGACGTGCTGCAGGAACAGCAGCAGCTTGTTGAAACAGCTCCTGACCAAATGACCGTGTGACATGAAGGGCTGTAGACTAAACATGGCTGGATCTCACTGAGAGCCTCAAAACAGACCACCGTGCAGACCGACACACACACACACACACACACACACACACAGAGCCAGACCAGGTCCTGCAGACCTGCCTCTGACCCTGCACTAGAAAACTATCAGCAAGTCAACAAAACAGAAAAGAGACAGAAAAAAAGCAGAACGCTTTTATCTTTTACTCCAATTTATCAGTTTCTCTTGTTTTTTTTATAGTGTGAACATGAAATGCTTTGTCGGCTACACAAACTCAAAGAATGTAAGTAATATTGCACGTTAACGTGTCTTCCTTGGTGCATGTGCAGGGAAACAACACGCTGGTGATCCTTCCTGCCGCCATCTTTACCTGCAGCACCACTCTCCCCGCCCTGCCACCATGACAGATGCTTCACCCTGCTCCACGTCTGGTTTAGCCAAGCACCTTTCCCCGTTTCCTGCTAAATTTCCTGTTGCTAGGACACAACTTTGAAACAAAAAAGGATGAAATGAGACATGCGTGTCTAACAAAAAATGATGATTGGCCTCCAGTCTGTGTGTGAAACTGAGGCAGCTCGTCACCTTGCGAGCACAATAGTCCCTTGAGAGCTGTTGGCGTGATAAGATAGGTAAAAACTCGCCTGATAGGGTCTCCAAAGCTACAAAAATGCACACACTGCTCCAGGTATGACTAACCTGGTGGACTAAAATGTAACCCTGATACGTCCCCCTGGCTAATCAGGAGGCCGCGCTGATAGCAGCCACACTGGGTCCAGGTTTCTCATGAAGGAAAATAGATTAGAGTATTTTCCATGGTTAACTTGACGCTGCAGCTGGGAGGTGCAACAATTTCAGTTGTAAATAAAGAAACATTTAAACGCGATTCTCACATTTTATAAGGTTTCTTCTGGAATCTGTAACCCACGTCTGACCCAGTTTCCAAAACAGATATCAGCTGCAGATAAGAGTCTGCATGTCACAATATAACAACGTCCTCACTCAGATGAACCACAACCAAAGGTGTGATTTCACCTGAAGCTTCTGGGGTTAGCGTGTTGATCACATGTTCCTGCAATAAAAAGCTCAGCAGCAGATTCATTTCACTCAATGCCGAAACAGAAAACTGCCCAAAACTAGTTTATCATGGTTTCAATTATAAGGGAAAAGTACATAATAAGCATGAAAAAATTATTTAAATGAACAAAACTAACTAATGTATTCCACTTTCTGAAGTGTACAACAATAAAACAGCACAGGGAGCTTGACATAAACGTGTGAGTTCACACTTTTGCAACGACTGAAATGGCCTCTGGTCATCGGACATATCGAGGATGCTTTTGATTTGAGCGACAATAAAGACTGAGAAGGACGGCTGACCAAAATGTGGTGAGATGGGGTGATGTGGGGCATTTTAAAATGACAAAAAAAAAAGTTACTGAGTGACAAACTTTCATCTGCAGGATTAAGTCTGCAACACATCCCGCAACATCCTGAAACGCTACAAAGAAACAGGTCAAATCTGTTGGAGCAGGCTAAACTCTGCTTAGCAGCATAAACTGCTTTTACTAATAAACATTTTTATGATGGTTTCTTTACATGTCCTGTATTTATTTTGAAGTGAAATGCACACCCGCCCTCCTCATCTTCTGAAATCAATGCACGATGCAAAGTGCAACATGGAGGTGTAGGGCAGTGTGCGGAAAATGCAAGCTGATATTCATATACCTTAGCTACCACTAACCATTTCATTTTATGATTGGGAACTTCATAACGATCAAATAATAACTTCAGTTTCAGTCTTCCTGTTCAATGTTAACACCCTGCAACTGTAGAAGTCACGTTTCTTCAGAGTTAGCTGCAGTGCTAGCTAGCTGAAATGATAGCTGGAGTGTGAGTTAGCTGGACTAGCAACCTGGAGTGCTAACTGGAATGCTAGCTAGCTGAATGCTAGAAATTGGAGTGCTAGGTAGAGCACTAACCAGCTGCTTATACTAAAATGGGTTAAGAGACTAATTTATTCTCCATGTAAGGTTAATCTTTGGTGCCATTATCCTTGCCCCACCTTCATGTTTCACCACAATTCGTTCTTCCTCCCACGCATCCTGACGCTGCTGAGTTTTCCTATCTGCTTTTCCCACGATGATTTGGAAGCGGCTTTATGACTACCTACTATCAGTTATTCTTCTATTCATTTTTTTCGTTTTATTATTTACATTAAAATGAGCTTGAAGGCACCTCCCTTCTTCTGTCTTTGCTTCCCTGATCTTGTTCTGATTTGACTTCTTCTGCTGTATTTTGTTTTGCACTAAAGACAGATCCAACGATACATCCCTATAACTACCAACTTACTTAGTAACAAACTCGTTTTACAAAATGATCAACAGCTCAAGATCTTTGCAGGTTAAATATTTTAAATTACATACTTTGGTAAAGTGGTTAAGCGTTACTGATTTGATGGATGATGCACGGGAGGGATATGTAGATAGACAGTTTCTGTGGTGGAGGGCAGTACTGAGTTCTATAGCAGCAAAAAGAACAAACCAGAGAAGAAGAACAGGAAGCAGAAACTGCCAGATATAAAGCACCAAAGAAGATGCAGAGATGAGGAGAGAACTTTACAGCGGTACATTACGGCTACCAACCAGTGTCCAAACGCAGAAGTGAACTCTGAACTCAGCACTTAGCAACCATGGCAACGTAAAACACACCTGGAGGTGCGAGGGCAGCGACAGGTGACGGCCACACTAACGTGAGGTGAGGGAGCAGAAATGGGCCTTCACCCTCATGTGTTTTTCAGATGTTAACCTGAAGGTTAGAAAAACACAGATATAAAGATCTAATTTGAAACAATACGAGATTGAATCACCTTGCATTGTATTTGCATAAACATAAATCTTTTAGTGCCCGAAGACTCTTCAGGGAGTGACACTGATGTCCTCTTTGATTAAATGAAATCAGCTCAGGTGAAACGGTTCTGTCTGATGCAACTGTCATCCTGCCAAACGCTGGATGACAGTTACCCCCAGGCTCTGCTGCAGGTGACACAAATCCAGCATGCACACCTGCACAAACAGCTCCTGTGCTGAAATGAAAGAGGTTCCTGCAGAAAAAGGTCATTCATTCTGCTGTTGCTTATATATGCAGCGCTGATGGTAACCCTGCTATGTTAAGCCGAAAAAGAAAGGGTGGTGTGTGATTCTAAGATGTGCAATGCAAATGAGGCACTGCATCCTGGATCCTGTTAGGTGGATGTACTGTTTACACTTGTTATTGCCTGAGAGGCACGGTGAGAAAGAGAGCACTTACAGTTCAGCCCTCAGGACACGCTCATCTGTCTTATCTGGAAAAATACAGTAACAAACGGACGTTAGCCGTGAATATCTTTCCGAAGCTGAAAGAAGTTTACACTCATTTGTATAAAATCAAAACCTGTGATTTCCACATTGGCTTCAAGTGAGATTCAATCAGA
Organism: Kiunga ballochi; assembly: GCA_037177335.1. Classification (NCBI taxonomy): domain Eukaryota; kingdom Metazoa; phylum Chordata; class Actinopteri; order Atheriniformes; family Pseudomugilidae; genus Kiunga; species Kiunga ballochi. The sequence goes on along the minus strand of JBAMIG010000009.1, from coordinate 23,663,117 downwards.
ATCACAATAATGGAGTCATTAATAAGTCAGTGGACGCACAGAAAGCATTAAATCAGGTTGCTAATAAACAGAACTGAGGCGGTGTGGGATGAAAGACAACACCAGACAGGCTGGCAGACAGACAGACAGACAGACAGGGTGCAGTTAGACTGAGATAAAGCTGCGGCTTGTAAAGATGAAGATACAGAAGAGGCCGTTTAAAAGGCAGTAAAGCATGCACATATGAAGCGGTTTAACCCAAAATGATCACTGAAGACTAAAATCTCACTGTGTTTGTGGCGGGAGGTAAAACCTATCTGATCCAGGCGGAGACATCTTCAGATCCAGGTGGTGCAGGACGGCATCATCGCTCACGTCCCCATCAGGACAAACAGAGTGGAATAAACGTGTTTACAGCAGGAATGGGCTTCTTCTGCTTTTCCTGAGTTTTACACACATTTATTCTGATTTATTCTGTCATGTGTCATAAACCCAGTAACAACAGTCCAGTCTGACTGAACTGGTTGCATTTACTTTGCACAAAACTTGTCTGAGAGCGCTCCCAGCAAAGACACTTTTCCATTCATAAGTACTTCACAGTACTTTACCCTTCATGTTTTGATGAAAATAATTAGAACAATTAATCATGAGGTTGGTAGTCATGGTGATGGGTGCAGCCCGTTTACATAAAGCGCAATAAAGATGCAGAAAGTTTTACCCGAGAAATACGTCTTTTCTCCAGGACTAAACAGAAAGTTTGAGGTTCAGATGGACAAAAAGCTGACATGAAGACAGAAGGACAGAGTATTTAGCGCATGAGACAGATGGACAGTCGGACAGAGCGCCGCTGAGGTGCAGATAAGCAGGTGGACTTTGCTCCGTCGGCTGTGGGTGTTGCACAGAGGCTCCAGATAAACTGTTGGCCCGAGAGTCGAACACAGAGGAGGAGGCTGATTACATTTAACCTGGTGTGTGTGTGCGTATGTGTGTGTGTGTGTGTGTGAGGGAGGACTGTATCGACCCAAACTGCACTCACAGAGAGATGAACACAGGCGGCCTTTACTTTTGAGCAAAGCAGCAGCAGATTAAAGGTCAGGGTTTGTACTCAGGTTGCTGGTTTCAATCCCTGATAAATTAATTTGATCCATAATTGAAGCATTTCTGTCGCTTTATCTCTTTATCCTCATGAATAATCTAGTTTATGACTCTACCTTCCCGCGACAGTTTGCTCTCACCCACCTTTTTTTAGCTCCATGTTATCTTAAATCTTGTAAATAACATCTTTAACACCTGCTGGCTGTGCCAAATCAGCTCCGTTACACGATCCTCAGTAAATATGAGAAATAAAACTCATTTGGTAGTAAAGTATTACTTATATCTGTTTACTCTGAGCCTTTTGCGGAGCAGATAAGGATCTAACTGTCGTGTTGCAGATTCATATGTTAACACCTGTTTCTCCTACTTTGAGATGTTTAAATGAACAGGAAATAGTGAGGAAAATATCCTGAAGCCTTCAGACAGATCGGGTCGGGTTGTGTCTCTCATGCTGGGCAACTTGGTGAGCAGGAACTGGGAAAATCCCACAAGTTGCATCAGATAATCTGTGATCAACCTTCACTTCCTGAAGTGGCCAGAAAACAAAGCGGGTCTAAAACCACAGGAGTTTACTGTAAACCACTCATATCCTCACGTCTTTACCAGTAACAGTGACCAGCAAGCATCCCAGTCATGTATTGTTGCTAAGGTAAATGGCCGGACCCTTTAAAGGCTTGTGTATGCTTCCTCTACGTACAGAAAAAAGTTGTCATGGTTACCGGACGATACTTAGGGCAGAGCTCACCTCTGAGCTCTGACACGGAGATGATGGACATGATCAGAATAACATTCTGAAAGAAAGAGACAGCGCAGTGGATCTTAAATGCACATCGTTTGCTGGGTACATGTTGGCTGCACCGCTCATTGCTGGGCCTGCACGGACCTTGTTACGGGCACTGGCTTTTCTATGCCACAGGTTCTTCCTGTGTTAGTGTCGGTCCTCACCACCATCTAGGGCTTCTTCCCACAGTCTAAAGGCTGCAACATACTCCACAAGAAGCGAGAACTTTTCTCTTGTTCTCGGGGCTCCGAGAAGAAAATGACGTCATTTTGTTCTCGCGGACGTGTTTAAAGACATTTCTCGACACACCTGGCTGGCAGAACTTTTTTCTTGAGGGGCTGCGACAAGTATTCTGTGATTGGTCAGA
>JBAMIG010000009.1:23567897-23584077 GCA_037177335.1 Kiunga ballochi | reverse complement strand
TGTGCATGTCCATCATGTGCATGTCCAGCCTGTGCATGTCCAGCCTGTGCACCTTCATTTCTTCTCTCCTCTGTGTGAAGGTGACCAGCTGCTGAGCGCTAAAGTTTACTTTGATAACGTGCGGTATGAAGACGCTCTGAAGATCCTGCAGTGTGCAGAGCCATATAAGGTCAGCTTCCAGCTGAAGAGGACCGTTCCCGGAGCCGAGATCAGCGTGCGACCGAGAGTTCCCAGTGCCGAGGTCAAAGGTCCCAAAGCAAAGGTTGCCAAAATGGTAACTAATTCTTTTCCTGCTTTTATCAGAGCAAACTCCTACCTGAAAGCTAAACTGATTTGATGATCGTAAAAGGACTGGTTTTGACTTTAAGTAAATAGTTCTCCTAGTAAACAGTTCTGTAAAGTCCTTGGTATTTTTATGAAACTCTGACAGTTCCAGTAAACAATATGGTAAAACAATATTCTGTTAAAACAAAATTAGGTATTGCTGGTTATGCACCTCTGTGTTCCTCACACACACCTGCTAAACTGATTTTTTTTTTTTTTTGTGATGCTCACACACACGTTTAAAAACACTCGTGCAAATATGATGGCCAGTTTGACTTTTCATATACAGGGACCTATTAACCATTCAAGGACCTCTAATCAGGTTTAAATTTTGAGTTTGTTTCCTAGAGTCTCTATCAGCTTCACACACACAATCTGTCGGTTACCGCCTGAGATGTCTGGTTTTACAGTCCTCGTTCAGAAATTTAAAAAAAAATCCAGGTTTTCCTCCATCCAGTGCTTTATTTTTACGTTGTCATCTCGTTGTACCTTGATGCTCCTTCACTAGTGCATCTCAGCCAGTTCTGTCTTTCCCAACCAAACCAACAGATTTGGTGTTTATGTGGAAAAAAGCTGAGCTTCTAAACTCGGACAGTAGCTGACATGTGGCTGGTTGGAGGGTCAAATAATCTCTGTATTTTTTTTTCAGTGCTTGTGGATGGAAAAGGTATTTTATTGTGACATTGCTTTCATGTGATTTCTGGACCTGAGAAAAACACTTGTGATACAATCTGGTAAAAAGGAAAGGCTAAATTAAAAGCTGGTCCACAAAAATAATATACAGGAAGTAAAATCTTGCTACAAAACATTTTAGTTTTAGTATTCATCACATAAAAGCAATAATCTGATTGGATGGAAGAGCATGGTGACCCTGAAGGTGATGCTGGATGCAGTTAATTAAGCTAATTTATGTGTGTTTAAGTGAATCTGTGCAGTACAAACACATTTCTCATATATTCTTAAAGAGACTTTTTCACTGAAAACTTCATGAAATACATGCAGGTGTTGTGACAACAGCAAATAAAAGAGAAGAACAGTAAATAACAATAAAAGAAGGCTAAATGACTTTACACCTCTGCATCACCTCCATGTCTGCCCTCTGGGATTTTTAATGGTATGCATGTGTTTGTGTTGTAGAGTCTGAAAGGCACTAAGACGTTTAAGACCCAGAAGAGACGAGGCGGTCGCTTTGGTCTGAAGAGGCTGAAAGAAAAACACAGAGAGGAGCTGGTGGTGGAAGGGTCGCCCCCCAAGCTGGAGGGAGGAGATGTGGACGTGGAGTTTTCACTCCCTAAATTCAAACAGAGAAAAAGTGGGAAGTTTGAAGCAGAGGGAGTCGAAGGAGCAGCAGCTGTGGGGAAAGTGAAGAGGAGGATCAGGTGGGGAATAATGTAGCTGATCTAAAAAAGATTAAATCAATTTTTTTCTTCTTCCCCGAATTTTCAACGTAAATCAACTTTTGTTTCCTCCAGGTTTCCACGCATGAAAACAAAGAGTTACACTGGAGCAGAAGATAAAGCTGAGGGACATCTGCCTCCAGCTGAATTCCCTGAAGCCAAAATGAAAACCAAAGGAAGAGGACACAAGTTTGGAATCATGTTCCCAAAGGCCAAAAACTCAAAGTCAGCTTCCGCTTTGGAATCTGGATCTGTGGAGCTGAAGCCACCAGGGGTGAACATCCAACCTGCATCTGTAGAGTTCAGCTTGTCTGGTGATACAGATGCTGGGAAGAGAGGATCAAAGTTTACCCCCCCTGATGTGGAGTTTGCACTCCCTTCAGGAAAAGCAGAGGCATCTTTGCCTTCCACGAAGGGAACAGCAGAAATCAAAACTCCGAAAGGGGACATCAGAGGAGGAAGTGAAGGAAAAATCCATGTAGATGTAGGAAAAGGAGATGGCAAACTCAGAATGCCAAAGCTTAAACTACCAAAGGTTCGACTGTCACGTCATTCGGATGAGATTGATGCTGATATTAAGGTGAAAGCTGAGGGAATGAAGATGCCTCACACTGACATAAAAACTCCTGAACCAGAAATGAGAGGTGATGTGGAGATTAGTGTTCCCGGAGCCAATATTTCAAAACCAAAAATGGAAGGGGATCTGTCAGGAAAAGCTCCTTCTATTCAACTTCCATCAGTCGATATTTCGTTACCAAAAATGAAGGCAAAGACAGATTCTACACTCCCAGAGTACAAAGATACAGCGAAGGCAGGAGCCAACATGCCTGCCATTGACATCTCCATGCCTGATGTTGATTTGGATTTCAATGCAGGACGGAGAATTCCAGATGAGGTGGAGGGCACTTTTAAAGGGCCCAAAGTCACCATGCCAAAGGTCTCTGTACCAAAGATGGGAAGTCTTGATGCAGATACTGAGGGTCCACAAGGGAAATTTAACCTTCCTTCTGTTGACATCTCTCTTCCAAATGTAAAAAATGATGGTGGAGATGTGGACATGGACTACTATGTTGGCGGAGATGGAAAATTTAAAATGCCAAATTTTGACTTAACATTCCCAAAAATTAAAACATCTGAGGGAGAAGTTGAAGGGGGTTTCAGGTTGCCCAATGTCGACCTGTGTCTTCCTAAAGGTGAAGCAGGAATGACTGATGGGGAAAGAGGGAAATTTAAGATACCATCATTTGACATTTCTCTACCAAAAATGAAGACAGACGAGGCAGAAGTTGACACCAGAGGCCTTAAAGTGAAAGGTGGTAAATTTGAAGCGCCACAAATGGACATTTCTCTACCCAAAGGCAAAATAAAAGGAGACATTGAAGTGGAAGGAAGTGCTGGCAAGGGACACAAATTTAATATGCCCACTTTTGATGCATCTCTGCCAAAGCCTAAACAACCAGTGTGTCACATAGAAAGCCCTGAGTGTGAAGGTAAAATCCATATACCTTCTGCTGATATATCTCTGCCAAAAGGAAAGACAGAAGGCAACATTGAAATGAAGGGTCCGTCTGTAAAAGGAGGAAAGTTTAAAATGCCTTCACTTGACATCAAACTCCCCAAAATAGGAACATCTGGATGTGAAATTGACTTTCAAGCTCCTCAGACTTCAGAGCGACCATCAGCAGACACTTCTGTACCCACCATTCAGGGGGAAGTTGATGCTGAGGGAAAAGTAAAAGGTGGCATATTCAACGTGCCCTCTGTCAACATTTCCCTCCCAAAAATGAAGCTTCCAGAAGGAAATTTTAAGCTAGAAGGCCCTGAACTAGGAGGTGGAGCTAAGGGAGAAACAAAATTCAATTTGCCATCTCCTGACATCTCTCTTCCTGCATTGAAATCATCAGGTGGGGATGTAAAGATTGGAGGTCCTGCGGTCAAAGGAGGAAAGTTCCAGATGCCTTCTGTAGACATTTCACTACCACAAGTCAAGAGTCCGAGAGGAGACATTGAGGGTCCTGAGTTAAAGGTGAAATCACCAGAGGCAAATTTAGACTTGAAAGGAAGTGAGCTCAAAGGAGGGAAAATTAACATGCCTACGATTGATAGCTCTTCACCAAAAGGAAAAGCAAAGTGTAAGATTGATATTGAAGGACCTTCAGCCAAAGGGACAAAGTTAAAGATGCCTTCCTTTGATGTGTCACTCCCAAAGATGAAGATGCCTGAGGGAAACGTTGGATCTGGGGGAGCTTCATTTGACGTCTCTTATCCAAAGGGAAAAGCAGAGGTTGACATAGAAACTAAAAAGAAAGGAGGGCATTTTCATTTGCCCACAGTTGATGTCTCTCTCCCGAAAATAAAGTCAAAGCGAGGTAACATCAAGGTTGAGGGGCTGGAAATTGAAGGTGGGGAAATAAAACCTCCAACTATTGACATCTCACCCCCCAAAGGGGCATTGAAAGCTGACATCACGGTTGATGGTGAAGGAAAAGGAGGTGAATTTGATCTGCCATCCGTAGATATCAACTTACCTGGAGGGAAATTACCAGAAAGAGAAGTCAGTTTTCAAGGTCCCAAAGTCAAAGGTGGAAAGTTTGAAATGCCAAAGATTGATCTCTCGTTTCAAAAAGGAAGTGCAAGGGGAGACATTGACATTGAGATTCACTCTGGAAAAGATGGAACTATAGAAATACCATCTTGCGATGCTGGACTTCCCAAAGGACAAGTCCAAACTGGCATTAATGTTGAAGGACCTGAAGGAAAAATGGGAAAATTCAAAATGCCCAAATTTGATATTGGTTTTCCAAAACTAAACCTGCCAGAAGGTGATGTGAAAGTCCAGGGGCCAGAGATTAAAGAAAGAATAGAAACACCGACTGTTGATATTTCACCTCCAAAAGGAATAATACAGGGGGATCTTGACATCAATGGTCATCCAGTTAAAGGACCTAAATTCCACATGCCTGGAATAAACATTAATCTACCTAAAATGAAATATAAGGAAGGGAGTGCTGACAGTCAAGGACCAAAAGGTGAAAAGTTTGACCTTTCAGCAGTGGATATTTCTGCACCTAAAATAAAACCTCCCGAGGTAGATGTCTGCTTTGAAGGTCCAGATGTCAAAAGGGAACTTGACATTTCACTTCCACAAGCAAAAGGTGGGGTTGGTATCAATATTGAAGGTCCTGAAGGAAAAGGAGGAAAGATGAAGATGCCAAAGTTTGATATTTCATTGCCAAAAGTAAACTTTCCTGAAGGTGATCTTAAATTAAAAGGACCTGACCTCAAGAGTAGAAAATTTGAGCTGCCAGACATCGATCTCACAGTCCCAAAAGGAAGAGTCGAGGGAGGGATTGAAACTGACAGTCATGGTAACAAAGGGGGGAAGTTCTATATACCTTCTGTTGATTTCTCTCTACCTAAAATAAAAGCTAAAGGACCAGAGGTCCACATTGAATGTCCAGAACTTAAAGGAGGACAAATCAACATGCCGGACACTGACTTTTCACTTCCCAAAGGAAAGGCTGAGGTTGACCTCAATGTTGAGGGTCCCGATGTAAAAGGAGTCAAATTCAAAATTCCCAAATTTGATATTTCTCTTCCAAAGACAAAGATGTCAGAAGACAACATGGAAATTCCAGATGTTGATATTTCACTACCAAAAGGAAAGCTAAAGGGAGGAGTTGATGTTGAGGGGAGTACCGTTAAAGGAGGCAAGTTTCACATACCCTCTTTTGACGTCTCTCTACCAAAGATGAAAACAAAGGGTGTTGAAGTTGACATTGAAGGACCAGAATTTAAAACTGACATTAATCTACCAGAAGAAAAAATTGAATGTGACCTAAATGTTTCTGGCTCTGATCGTAAAGGGGGCAAGTTTAACTTCCCAACTTTTGATATTTCATTCCCAAAAGGAAAAGCTGATATTGACAGTGAATTACTCGAGATGAAGGGCAGCAATTTTAACATGCCAACATTTGATGTTTCTTTGCCTAAAGTGAATCTTCCAGAGACTGATCTCAAACTTAAAGGCCCAGACTTCAAACGAGGGAAGATTGAGATGCCAGATATTGACTTAACCCCTCCCAAAGGAAAAATGGATGCAGACATTAAAACTGGCAAAGGAGGCAAGTTCAACATACCATCTATTGACATTGATCTCCCTAAAATAAAAGCAAAGGGACCAGAGATCAATGTCGAGGGTCCTGACGTTAATGGTGGAAAACTAAACATGCCGTCCCTTGACGTTTCCCTGCCCAAAGTAAAAGCTCCTGAGATTAACATCAGTCTTGAGGGTCCTGAACTGGAAGGGAAAAAGATTAAAATACCAACTGTTGATGTTTCAGGAAAAGCTGGAGTTAAGGGTGCTGAAGTAAAAGAGGGGAAGTTCAAAATGCCCAAATTTGATGTTTCTTTGCCAAAAATGGATCTTCCAAAGATGGACATCAATGTAAAAGGGCCTGAAGTGAAAGCAAAGATTGACAAGCCAACCGCTGATGTTTCTCTCCCAAATACAAAGACTGATGTGGATATTGATGTGGACACTGGTAAAGGAAGTAAGTTTCACATGCCCTCATTGGATATCTCTCTTCCTAAAATCAAAACAAAGGGAGCTGATGTTGACATTCAAGGACCTGAAGTCAGGGGGAATGTTTCCCTCCCCAAAGTGAAGTCTCCAGAAGTAGACATCAGCCTTAAGGGTCCTGAGGTTGCAGGAGGGAATATTGACTTTCCCACTGTTGATATTTCACTTCCCAAAGGAAAAGTTGAAGGTGACTTAAATGTTGAGGGTCCTGAATGGAAGGGCTATAAGTTTAAGATGCCAAAGTTTGATGTTTCATTGCCAGAGATGAATCTCCCAGAAGGTGACCTCAAAATACAAGGCCCAGACATCAACACCGGTAAGATTCAGATGCCAGATATGGATATTTCCCTCCCTAAAGAAAATGCACCAGGAGACTTGGAAATTGAAGGCCATGCTGGGAAAGGTGGCAAATTCCATATGCCAGGAATCTCTCTTCCTAAGATGAAAGCAAAGGGACCACAAGTTGAAATTGAAGGTCCTGAGATTGAAGGTGGAAAAGTCAACATGCCTGATATTGATATTTCACTACAAACAGGAAAAGCACATGGAGACATTGAACTGGAAGGAAGTGCTGGGAAAAGTGGCAAGTTCCATATGCCAACACTTGACATTTCTCTTCCCAAATTTAAAGCCAAGGGCTCAGAGATAAATTTTGAGGGTGCTGAACTTCCGAGTGGCAAAATCAACATGCCTGAAGTTGACCTCTCACTTCCAAAAGGAAAAGTTGATGCTGACCTCAGCATTGAAGGTCCGGAGATGAAAGGAGGAAGATTTAAACTGCCCAACATGGACGTTTCTCTTCCAAAGTTGAGTTTACCACATGGTAATGTCAATGTTGAAGGACCAGATGCTAAAGGAAAGATTGAAATACCAACCAGAGAGATCTCAGTCCCTGAAGGAAAGGTAAAGGGGGATGTTGATATCCAGGGAAACGGGGGTAAAACAGGAAAATTTCAGATGCCATCAGTAAATATCTCTCTCCCTAAAATGAAGGTGAAAAGAGCTGATGTTGATGTTGGTGGACCGGAACTTAAAGGGGGCGTTAGAGTTCCAGAAGTAAAAATTGAGGATAACATTCATATAGAAGAACCTGACATAAAAGGAAGTAAACCTAAAATGACTACATTTGATATTTCTTTGCCTAAAGTGTATCTTCCAGAGACTGATTTCAAACTTAAAGGCCCAGACTTCAAACGAGGGAAGATTGAGATGCCAGATATTGACTTAACCCCTCCCAAAGGAAAAATGGATGCAGACATTAAAACTGGCAAAGGAGGCAAGTTCAACATACCATCTATTGACATTGATCTCCCTAAAATAAAAGCAAAGGGACCAGAGATCAATGTCGAGGGTCCTGACGTTAATGGTGGAAAACTAAACATGCCGTCCCTTGACGTTTCCCTGCCCAAAGTAAAAGCTCCTGAGATTAACATCAGTCTTGAGGGTCCTGAACTGGAAGGGAAAAAGATTAAAATACCAACTGTTGATGTTTCAGGAAAAGCTGGAGTTAAGGGTGCTGAAGTAAAAGAGGGGAAGTTCAAAATGCCCAAATTTGATGTTTCTTTGCCAAAAATGGATCTTCCAAAGATGGACATCAATGTAAAAGGGCCTGAAGTGAAAGCAAAGATTGACAAGCCAACCGCTGATGTTTCTCTCCCAAATACAAAGACTGATGTGGATATTGATGTGGACACTGGTAAAGGAAGTAAGTTTCACATGCCCTCATTGGATATCTCTCTTCCTAAAATCAAAACAAAGGGAGCTGATGTTGACATTCAAGGACCTGATGTCAGGGGGGATGTTTCCCTCCCCAAAGTGAAGTCTCCAGAAGTAGACATCAGCCTTAAGGGTCCTGAGGTTGCAGGAGGGAACATTGACTTTCCCACTGTTGATATTTCACTTCCCAAAGGAAAAGTTGAGGGTGACTTAAATGTTGAGGGTCCTGAATGGAAGGGCTATAAGTTTAAGATGCCAAAGTTTGATGTTTCATTACCAGAGATGAATCTCCCAGAAGGTGACCTCAAAATACAAGGCCCAGACATCAACACCGGCAAGATTCAGATGCCAGATATGGATATTTCCCTCCCTAAAGAAAATGCGCAAGGAGACTTGGAAATTGAGGGCCATGCTGGGAAAGGTGGCAAATTCCATATGCCAGGAATTTCTCTTCCTAAGATGAAAGCAAAGGGACCACAAGTTGAAATTGAAGGTCCTGAGATTGAAGGTGGTAAAGTCAACATGCCTGATATTGATCTTTCACTTCCTGGTGGAAAAGCAGCTGCTGACCTGGAGATGAAGGGTTCTGAGATAAAAGGAGGGAAATTTAAAATACCAAAGATTGGTGTATCACTTCCAAAGATGAACCTGCCAGAAGGTGACATCTCACTGGAAGGACCAAAGCTGAAGGGGGGAAAGATCACTGTACCAACTGTAGATATTTCACCTCCAGATGGAAATGTGGAAGGAGATTATGATATCAAAGGGCCTTCTGGAAAAGGAAAGTTTGAAGTGCCCAAAGTTGTTAAAAAAAGTGGAGGACTTCATATGCCAAGTCTTGACATAAATGTTCCCAAAATTGACATTGGCCTATCCGCCGGAGTGAAAGACAAAGGCTTCCAAACTGAGACTAGTGGTCCAGATGCATCGGGTGATTTGCAAATCAAAGGAAATATTAAACCTGTCAAGCTGAAAGTTGCAGATAAAGACGTAGAAACAGGTGATGTTGAAGGTCCAGGGGCATCCCTCAAACTTCCCACAGTCAAATTACCAACGGTTGACATTTCTGCGCCAAAAGTGGATCTAGATTTTGGCATTAATAAACGTAAAGGTGATGATGTGGAAGTGGAGCTTCTGAAAGCAGAAGGTGGTCGGCCCTCTTCAAGCGGTAGCTTTGATCTACCCGATGTCTCCCTTAAAGTTCCTAGTTTCACACTCCCCAGATTTGGTGGAAAGTCCAAGAGCGGTGAATTGGAGATGTCCGGAGCAAAGGGAGACGCCTCCCTCAGCCTTCCACAAGCAGAAGGGGAGATTAGGGCACCATCCGTAGAATTTGATAGAGATGGAAAAGTCAAAGTGAAAAAACCTAAAATCAAAATTCCTTCTTTTGGAATCTCTAGAAAGGACACAGATGTATCGGTGTCCTGTCCAGATGTTGATGTCAAAACAAAAAAAGGAAAAGCTGACATTCCAAAACCGGACTTCAGTGCTGAGAGCTTGGACAACAAGACAAAGTACAAACTGAAATTCCCTAAGTTCAAGATGTCATCACCAAAAGTTCAACTTCCAGAGGGAGACGCTGATGCTAAAGTGGAAGCAAACGTCCAAGGGAAAGGCGGCCTCCATGCACCCGATGTTTCTGTCAAGCTACCAAAGTTTTCCATGCCAGGATTTGGCTCTAAAGAAAAAGATTTGGGTATGCCAAGCAGTGAAGTGGAAGGTAAAGCTAAAGTTAAAATGCCATCTGTGGAGTTGTCACTGCCAGTGACAAAAACACCAGAGGCTGAGGTCCTTCTTCCAAAAGCAGAAATGGATGTTTCAGAGGGTGTCGTTAAAGGTTACGAAGGAAACCTTAAAATTCCCAAGATGCCAAAAATGGATGTTTTCATTCCCAAACTAGATCTGGATGTGTCCCTACCAAAAGGAAACTCCCAAAAGACTGAGGGACCAGATGTGGATCTGAAAGGAAGTGAGGGGAAATTTAAGATACCTCAGATGACAATGCCGGCGATAGATGTGTCCCTTCCAAAAAGTAAATCTGGAGGTTTTCATGCTCCAGATGTTAAAGCAGATGTTGATGGAGGCAAAATTAAAATGCCAACTGTGGATATCACCTTACCAAAAGGAAAAACGGGAAAAACCAATCTTCCAAATGTTGATGTAGAAAGAGATGGTTCCAAAATAAAAATGCCCGAACTTGGAAAGTCTGGAAAAATAGAAGGACCAGATGTTGAAATTGGAGAAAAGTTAAAGATGCCACACATCAGAGCCCCACATGATGACGTTAATCTTCTAAAATTTAAAACTACAGAGGTTGATGCTCCTGGTTTGGAGGCAAATGTTGACAAAAGAGGTGCTAAATTCACAATGCCCCATTTCAAAATGCCTTCCTTGGACTTCAATCTTCCAAAAGCAAAGACTGAAGGCCCAGATGTTGAGATGGAGTGGAGTACAGAGGGGAAGTTCAAAATGCCTGATATTGACATCTCTCTTCCAAAAGGAAAAGTCAAAGGCACTGAGCTTCCTGAAACGGGGATTGACATGCAAGGAGGAGGAAAAATGCCTCACATGATAATACCAGGTATGAGTATTTCTCTGCCCAAGGGAAAGATCGAAGGTCCAGAGGTTGAAATCAAGGGAGATTGTGGAAAATTCCAGATGCCGCATGTCGGCATGCCTTCAGGTGATATCTCGCTTCCCAAAGGAAAAGTTGAAGGTCCAGATGTCGAGATGGAGGGAGGCTCTGATGGCAAATTTAAAATGGCTTCTTGGAAAATGCCAAATGTAGATTTCTCTCTGCCCAAGGGAAAGATTGAAGGTCCAGAGGTAGAGATGAAAGGAGAAAGAGGAAACCTGAGGAAGCCGCACATCAGTATGCCTTCTATTGGCATTTCACTACCCAAAGGAAGAGTCGAAGGTCCCAGCATTGAAACAAAAAGAGATACAGGAAATTTAAAAACACCAAACATGCAAATGCAATCAGCTGACATTTCATTGCCCACTGGTGAGATTGAAGGTGCAGATGTGGGAGGGAAATTCAAAATGCCTCATATGAAATTTCCAAATGTTGATCTCTCTTTGCCTAAAGGAAAGGGTGGCACAGAGGTGGAAATGAAAGGAGAAGGGGAGAAATTTAAGATTCCACACATCAGCATGCCTTCAGTAGATATTTCACTGCCCAAAGGAAAAACGGAAGGTCAGCAGTTTGAGATGGGAGATGCAGGAGGAGAATTCAAAATGCCTCATATGAAAATGCCAAATGTTGACTTCTCCCTGGCCAAAGGAAAATCTGGAAAAATGGAAGGAACAGAGGTTGAGGGAGGCAAATTCAAAATGCCACATGTAGATGTTTCTATGCCAAAAGGAAAGATTGAATGTTTGAATCCTGATTTTGAGGTTGAGGGAAGAAAGTTTAAGATGCCAAAGGTTGACATAACATTTCCAAAAGGAAAAACGTCTTTCGAAGGTCCAGAGGTGGATGTGAAGGGAGACGGAGGACGTATCAAAATGCCAAATGTGGACACGTCTGTCCCTGCAGTAACAGTAAATACTAAAACACCTGCAGAGAAAAAGGAGCCAGAAGGAGGGGTCATCCAACTTCCACATGTAAAGACGCCAAAAGTTGATATTTCACTTCCTAAAGGTAAAACTGGAGGCAAAGAGACCCCTTCGGTTGAGATGGAAGTCACAGGCCCAGAGGTTAAACTTGGAAAAGGAGATGTAAACTTACCAAGTGTTGAAGTGGAAGGCAGAGTTAAAGGAGTCACTTCAGACGTGGACACTAAGGTGGAAGGACAGCACAGAGGTCTGACAATAAAAATGCCAACAATAGACATCAAAAGTCCAAAAGGAGATCTGGAGCTTGATATAGGACTTCACAGAGGAGAGGGAAGACAGGACAAGCAAAAAGAAGAACTACCTGCTGTGCATCCAAACACTTGGGGAGCAAGCGGGAAAGGGAAAGGTCTCAAAATCAAAGGAAAAAAGTTCAAGATTGGAAAAGGAAAGAAAAAGGCTGGTGGAGATGGATCGGCAGAAGCAAAACCAGGCAGTGGTGAAGAATTGGGTGGCCAAGCCAAACACGACAGACAAACGGAAGAGAAATATCCTGTTAGTGTCACTGGACCTGGAATTTCTCTACCGAGTGTTGGTGTGAAAACGGAAGGAGAGGGAGGCCATGCATCTTCCAGTGCAGAGATCAAAGTTCCCAGAATACCAGACATAGACTTTGACATTGGTACATCACAAGATGAAGATGCTGACCAGGACAAAAAAATCAAAATCCCCAAGTTTGGTGTACCATTACCCTCTCTGTCCTCTCCTGAGGAAAGAACAAATGTCTGCAGGCCAGAAATCCAGTACGAAGGCCCGAAAATGCCCAAAGTAAAGAAAGCTGTGTTTGTCCTGGTAAATCCTCCCGAAACAGAGGAAGCTGCTGCAAACAAAGGAAGCCAGAAGGAGGAAATACAAGCTGGGACCGACACCCAGGACGTCAAACCAAAAATGCCCAAAATCAAAATGAAGCCAAATGTTGGAAAATCCAAAGATAAATCAGCAAGTAGAGAAAAAGATGGAGAGGATGAGGAGAAGTTGAAGGGAGGGAAGATAAAAATGCCCAAAGTTTCATTCTCTTCAGGAAAATCTGGGTCATTTGATGTCACGACGGAAGGCGAGAGTCCGAGTTCGAGTCTCAACGGAGAAAAAGATGCAAGTCCTAACAGGGGATCAAGGGATGATAAAGGGACATTCAGCGGTAAAATCAAGTTTCCAAAGGTGGAGTTCACCAGTCCATACAGCAAGATGGCTGCCGGGGAGGAGGTTGCAGACACAGGCACTAAAACCGTAAAGGATTCACCACCCAGAGCGGAGAGAGGAGACACCGTCAAAACATCGGGCAAATCGCCGGTTACAGACTCCACAACCCAATCTTCCAAGGTCGTGGTGTCTTCTCACGCTAGAACAGAAATGCTGGACAGGGACAGCTCTGAGTCCCCTGATGGATGTAGCGGCGAGTTCAGTTCAACGAAGGTTCATATGTGGAGCAAGACGGAGATCAGAAGCGGAGAGACTGAGGAAAGGGAGTCTTCGCCCTGGTTCAAGGTCCCAAAGATCACGCTGAAGCCTCACTCCTCCGGTAACATGTTTTCCACTCAGAATCGTCCTCGCTGTCATTTTTCATCGCTAACATAACGTCTCCCGTTTTCTCTTTGCTGTATCAGACTGAGTTTCTTTACCCGGTTCCTCCTCTCATCCTCATCTCCTTTCCTTTCCTGCTCTTTGTTTCCTCCCCTCCTCCCTCAGGCTTCCTCCAGATAACCCCAGAGGGTTCCCCTCAGGCGCAGCGGAGGGGCGAGGTGGGGGGCCAGGTGGACGTCTCGGGGTGTTTCTCCCTCCACACCTCCGGGCTCGACTTCTCCACTCAGCAAATGTCTGAGGAGCACTGCAGCTCCTCCACGGAGGAGGGAACTGTCACCATGGTGACCAAGACAACCAGAGTGACTCGTCAGCTGGTTACCAGTGAAACGCGAACAGGTGAATCTTCCACAACAACGCGGCAGGTGTCAGACTTCCGTTTCTAAGGATGCTGTACTGATAAATGTTTTGATTTGTTTGTTGTGTTTTTGTTTAGCGTTTTTCCATTTTGATGAGGTTGCGGTGTTTTTGTAAACTCAGCCCTCGATGTGGCAAAGCTCTAGAGCAGGCAGCACTACTGTCATTATTACAGCAACAGAGTAATATATAAAGTTTTTCCTTTTTTATTTACATATGATGTTTGTTGTTACTGTATTTTGAGTTTTGTTAGTTTAAATAAAATAATTTATCCAGTTTTGTTTGGTTTTAGGAGTTTCTCTCTGAATGTGAACACGTCAGGTTGCTTAATCAGCTATTTATTCTTGTTTATGCATTGGAGGTTTGTTAGAATGACATCACTATAATGGACTGCTTACTGATTTATAACATAGTACAGGCCACAGTAATACTTCTGTAAATATATTTTTCAAGCAGTTTTGCGTCAAACCAAAATGTAATTATTTTCCTATTCATCTGAGTTGGAGGAGAAATGATGTTTTGTGTGAGTTTTTTGATATTCTAGCTTATTCTGACATTCTGCTTTAGATTCACATGAAAGGCTTTTTAGCTGCTCATCGCTGTTGTTTTTTCTGCTGTTGGGATCAAACCTGTGACCTTCTGGATGCTGATTGCTCCCAAACATGTTAGCCGACTTGCTGCTAATCATTACATTTCATGTCACCGCTTTCGTGGCTTCAGCTTCCAGACTGCGCGGCTGTATCTTTTGAAAACGTCAGCAATGAGCTGGCGGGAATTAAAAGTTGAAAATGTAAAAATCTGCAGCGTTTAGACATTTAAAAAAAACAAACAATTAGTTTCTGCAAGGCTGCTGCAATGAGACTTGCTAGGGAGTGGCAAGCCTTGTTCAAAGGCCCAAAATATAAGCTGCAGATTTGTTTAGATTAAAACACTTCTATAAAATATTATGCATTATACTACTTTCATATAAGTATACAAAGGAGCAGCATAGATGGGTGTGCATTCACCCTGCCAGTTTAGAATGTCTTCCTTTTAAAGTTTGCTTTGAGACGGGAAAAAAGCTGCATCGTGCTCACCGTCTGATAGAACTACTTGTGCTTTATTTTGCTTTTGTATATGTTTTTTTTCTTCAAGTTGACGTAAAATGCTTGAAAATGAGCATCTTCCTGCTTATTATACTTTGCTTGGTTTGTAGGTGCAATGAAACCGTGTGATGAGATGCATGCAGACATGCAGGTTTAACACTTTCACTGTTTTACTGGTGAAACGGACGAAACACTGAGTGCTTTCTACTGTGTATAGAGATTTTTGCCTTTCTGGTTTAATTAGGTCTGTGTCTCTTTTAGACTCGAAGCGTTTAAATGCAAAGTGTTTTGTCAGAGCTGCATTGGAAGGAATGTTGTTTAAAATGTTACTTAAATAAAGTAAGAATCACATAAAAATATTTTGGTGTTGTGTTTTCAAATGGAGAGAAAATCTACTCGTTAGCTGCGTTTACATCACCTGAAACTGATTATCGCGGTAAAATCCAGTAACATGTTTTATAAAAACTCAGTTTTTAAGCTCGCATGAGGTGTCCATGTAGACGTTTTCTTGCAAGAGTTCCACATTTACATGCAGTAGGTCATAAGTGTCTTGTTTTATGAAGATCTGTAGCAAATAAGGAAAGAGATTTTTACAGCAAAGAAGGAAAATAAAGGAGAACGGCTTCGAAACGCCACAAAGTTCTTCTCTCCACATGACTCCCACGTGAGCCGTAAATGCGGCTTATGCACTGAATGCCTGCAAATCACAAATGTTTGTTGGAAAATTTACAAGTCACTTTTATTTTGCTACAAACTGTGATGAAACGTAATTTATGTGAAATTCATAAACTGCAAACATCATAAAAAAATTGTGCAACCTCACTTATGTTCAAATGCACAAATGATGTTTTGAACACAAATCTTTTACCATGAAGAGGAGAAATCTCATGTTTTTGTGTTCATAAAGGCTCCATGCACACAAATCACCCGGTATTTGTTTTGGCCAAACGTCTCACCCACCGGCAAACACTTCCTACGCCGCCCAGCTGAGGAAGCAGAAGATTTATTCTGCACATGAACCCACGGCCTGGGCCGGAGTGGAACATGTTATTTTACCTCTGATTCAGCATAGGGTTAAGGTTAATGCTAATACAATCTCGGTCTGGATGAACTGAAGAGAATATACATTTAATATACATTTTCTTTTAAAACAACAGGACTGCTGATCATACTATAACATGAGTCCATGTTTTATTCACACTATAGTCGTATCCATCCCATCTTTCAAACATCACAATGTAGTTCTTGCTTTGCAGGAATTTAAATGACACTGCAGAGGGAAAAAATCTGAAATTTACAGGAATATTTTGGTTGTCTTTCCATTAGATCAGAAAACAGCCACTTAAATCAGATTACAGGAGAATCTCAAGAGGGGTAGACTTTAGAGAAAACAGAGCTAAACTGGACATGAGTACAATATGACGTCTTTCCTGTGTGTGTGTGTGTGTGTGTGTGTGTGTGTGTGTGTGTGTGTGTGATTTCCAATATTCATCTCGTGTGATGACGCTGTTAAACGTAAGCTCAGT
>JBAMIG010000009.1:23515546-23526230 GCA_037177335.1 Kiunga ballochi | reverse complement strand
TAAACAACAACATTATGAGTGAAGTTTCTGCCATAAAGTGATGCAACATGTCTCACAAACACTATGTATCAAATATGAGACATCCGTCCAAAAGGGGTTAACTTAGGGTAGCAACCTTTTTCTTATTGTGCGTAAGTAGAATTCTAGTATAGATTCTACACAAAGTTTTATAAATGAGGCCCCAGAACTGCACACACAAGTAGCTGAAATGAGTTTCCTCCACTGGCTGTCTGAATTCCTTTAGAGATAAGGTTAGTAGCTTGAATCTTTGTGCTGTTTATACTATTGTATTCTGTAGTCATTTAGCAGACACTTTTCTGGTGTACATCAAAGAATAGGAGCAACACGAGCAATAAATCAATCAGTAGGGGATTTAAAAGATAAGTGACAGACTGCTGCAAGACTACTTGAACACAAATGTTGTTTTTTTTGTTCTCATTCGTTTCTAATTTCATCAATACTAAGTAGATGCAAAGAGCTGGATAGATCTAAGTCAAATATAAGAGTTAAGCTAAGTGCTGAAATACACTTTGAACAGCTGAGTCTTTAGCTTGTTCTTAAAAGTAGACAAGGACTCTGCAGACCGAATAGAGTTTGGCAATTTGTTTCCCCACAGAGGAACTAGAGAAGAGGAGGAAGAGTCTCGCTAGTTATTTAACCCCGCATAATGATGGTAGCACGAGGTATATTTACGGGTTAAGCATAGATGTTAAGTGATTGTCGCTCTGAATTATTGAGCCAAAGTAGACAGGAGCTGTGTGAGTTAGACTTTAGTAAGCCAGAAGTAAAGCTTTGAATTTGATGCTGTGTGTGGTTGACTGTCAAAAGCAGCGGACAGGTCCAGTATGATAAGGACTGGGAATGGACCAGTGGATCTGAGAATCAGTAACAGATAGGAGAGCAGTTTCAGTGGAGTGGCCCTGCCTAAAGCCAGACTGATATGGATCAGTTATCATGGAGGATCTGTGAGACCTGGCTGAAGAAGGTATCCTAGTAGCTTAGACATGAATGGAATCGGTGAAACCGCCTGGTAGTTTTTAACCTGATCTGGGCTGAATGTACGTTTCTTTAGCAGCGTGGTGTTTATTTGAAGACAGTAGGAAAGACACTGAGTTCGAGAGAGTTAATGGGTTGGTTCAGCTTTGATTGTGGGCAGAATAGTCTGCGAGATGTCACATGTGACAGGATCAAAATTGGTGTATTTTGAGCTCATTTTACTTCTAGTTTTTCAGGATGGTTTTAAACATTTTTTTATAGCAGTGCATCATCACTTCAAGCCATTGTCAAAAACAGAAGTTTAACTTCATACTCGACGCCCCCTTCTAGCGGGCTTAACTGTAAAACCAGCGTAAAAGACACATGAAAGCATGAGAGCGGTGCCAACACATATCCTCATTACTGTACAGAAGGGAGCATAAATGGCCTGTGTGAGGAGAAAAGACCTAAATTCAATTTGCAAAGTCTCCTGTTGTTACTGCATGTTTCAGCAACGCTTGATGAGATTGATCTACTGCATGAGTTTCTTTTGTGCAGATGGATGCACACAAGCTCTCATATCTGCAGTGTTTTAATGGTTTTTAATCTTGTTTGATGTGAGCAGTTCTGTGCTGCAGCTGCTGCAGAGGGTGCTAAAGGATGACACGTACATACTGCAGTAAAGGCTCTTATCTTTCATTTATTATATTCTAAGTCTAAACTCACTTCACTGCTTGTGCGTGAGTCCCTGATCATAAAAGCCATCTTTCCTCTGTGAATATAATTTCAGTTTACACAAACGCTGCACGTGAATACAAGCTTTTAGACAGAAATGGATTTAATCCTTAAGAAGGAAAAGTCCATATGGTCATTAAATTCCTGGTGATAAATCCCCCTTTTTTAGGACACATACATGAGTTTGTGTTTAACCAGGGACTTTAATTCTCTTCTAAGCTTTCACTGCAGACACGGCAGCTTTGCACATCTGGACAGGACACACTGTCATCTTCACAGCTGGTAGTGTGTGGGCACAGCACAGATCAGTGTTTAATATCTGGTGTTCATTTTTAGTGTCCTGGATCTGAACAGCGTATGGAGGTCAGAGCTGAGCATCAGAGAGAGGATGTTTGGTTAGTTTGTGTGGAAAGATGATAAAAACTAAAAGAGCAGCAATACTGTGGATCATCTGTTTGCATAAAACTAGAAAAAGCTATATTCTGGTTCCTGTATCTGCTGGATTGTCTGCTTTACTTTTACTGCAACAATTCCCTTTGAATGACTATGTAAGAATTTCTCTTCTAACGTGTCTGGCCCACATTAAAGCAAGCAGAATGGCCATCAGGGAGCTATGTTATGCTGAGCAATCTTGCTTTCTCAGAAGAATATTTCAAATAAATGTTTGCACTTCAGATTTTACTCGGTACTTCTGGATCTGAGCGGAAACAAACCAGAACAAAGGGGGAAAGAAAGATAAAAAATGTAGAAACCAATGCTATCCAACCACAGATGCTGGAGCATAAAGACAAGCTCATCAATTGCCTGGAGCAGCAGAGATGCACAAAAAGCTAAAATGAAACCAAAAACAGGGGCTGCACCGTGGCGCAGTTGGTTAGCACAGTGGCCTCACAGCAAGAAGGTTGCCTGTTCAAGCCTTGGTGTTCCTCGGTGCCTGTGAGCAGGACTCCAGCCGGGAACGTTTCTGTGTTAGCGTGGGTTCTCTCCGGGTACTCCGGCTTCCTCCCACAGTGTGTATGGTTGTTCGTCTCTGTGTGTTGTGGTACCTGGTGTACCCGCCTTTCACCTGTTGACAGCTGAGATAGGTCCAGCCCCCCCGTGACCCCGTTAGGGACAAAGAAGTAGAAAATGGATGGAAACCAAAAACACACACAAAGAAAATGAACTGAAAATGCTCGTTAGTAGACCTGCAGTATAACCGTGTCATGCACGAAGTACAGAGGCGCGGAGAGCGGGTCATTTCCTAACCAGCAAGTTAGTGGTTCAAGTCCCACATGCCGAAGTGTCCTTAAGCAAGACACTGAACCCCCAGTTGCTCCCGGTGCTGCCACATCGGTGTGTGAATGTGCGAGCAAATGGGTGAATGTGTCGAATAGTGGTGAAGCACTTTTGGTAAATGGTATATAGTCTTGTACTTGTTTGGCGCTTTTCTACACATCAGTGTACTCAAAGTGCTTTAACACTATTGAGTACACTGAAGTATAGAAAACTGCTGTCCAAGTACAAGACCGTTTATCATTTACAGAGGGAAAAGTGTTTGCAGTAGAGTTGCTTATCTTATTCTGCTTCTGCCAGATTTTTCCCTGACTGCTGTTCTTTTCTCCTCTTAGTTTTTACGGTCATTTGGTGCTACCTAAAACGTAAATATTAATTTCTCAGCTCACAAATCCTAAAAGGAAAGAAAAGCCTGATTTAAAAAAGCCATGAAAGTGTTTACTGTGTGGTTTTCTTGAGGTCTGAATGCATATATTAGTGAATAATAATGACTGGCTGGGTCTTTAGCTGAGAACTGAGTCACTTCCAGTCATTGTGTTGTAATCAGAGCGACTCTACAGTATTCCCACGTTCGACTAAAAAGACTGAGAAATCCCTCTGTTAATCCCTAATTCATAATCTCGCTGTTTTTTTCCATCTCTCCATCCTTTCCTTCTACACTGACCCTTCTCTGTCCCATCTCCTGTTAATAATCTCCTCTTAATATAATTGAGATATAATCTTTGCAACAATGAACCTAATGAGAGCTTTTGTCCACACCACCATCTCAACCCCCCCTCCCCCCCCTGCACCCTGTTAATCCAGTTCCAGGTTGTTGAGGACAGGGTGTATCCTAGCTGCTATTAGGCAGGGTACGCCAGTCACACATCACTCGGGTTCATGATGAAACCTTTACTTCCTGAAACACATTGCTATAAAAACTGTGCATCTCATCTGCCGCCGATTTTCCTTTTGGTCATCTCTAATCTATTGGATCACTGACTGCTATGAACTAACCCCTCATAGCTTTAGTGTTTTAGCATCAGCAGGTGTTATTTATGCATCACACTAAAACTGCTTCTGCCTCTCAGAACTGCTCTGTGTTTGCACGTTACAGCTATACAGGTTTCAGGATTTAAAGCATTCATAGTTCTGTTTAACACGACTTTGTCATGTCTGATTCCCCGTCCACTCAGGGAACCATCCCACCCACTGCTGAAGTCCTTCATCAGTCACATGGAGCGAGCAAGTCGTGGTCACTGGGAGTCGTCGCTGGCTTCTGTTCCCCGTCTGCCCACACACAGTTCCTGTGAGATGGGCGAGCTTACACAGACAGGTACTGGGCCACAGCGTTTGGTAATCTCCACTAAAGCCTTGGTTTGCTAAATGTTTTGTACCGCGGCGATATAAACCTGCTGATGGCTTTCTCTTGCAGGTGTGGTGCAGCACCTCCGCAATGGGCAGATCCTCCATCATGCTTACAAACACCACAGTCTTCTCTCTTCTGATTGGTCCCCCCGTCAGGTTTGGGTGGAGACGACAAGTAAGAGTCGTACTCTCCAGAGCGGGCTAGCGTTCCTGTACGGCTTCCTCCCAGACTTCGAGTGGACCAAGCTAACAGTGCGTCATCAGTGGAGCACGCTGTTCTGTGGCTCAGCGTGCGACTGTCCAACCAGGAACAGATACCTGGAGGAGGAGCAGAAAAGGCAGTATCGGCTCAGAGTGGCTGACACCAACCTGGACCGGACTTACACTGACATGGCACGCACTTTGGGCCTTCTAACCCGCCAACTTCGAGCTGCAAACCCCGTAGACTCGCTGTTGTGTCACTTATGTCACGGCCTTCCATTCCCCTGTGCTCCCACTGCAGATGGTGGTGCAGGTGGATGTCTGACGATGGCGCAGCTGGGTGTTATTCGCCAGCAGCAGCTGGATGACGAGGTGGATCGGAGGAGAGTGGGACTATACCGTAAATATGCCATCCTAGCAATGTACCCTTACTTAAACCGAACTGCTGCAAAGATGGAGCGGGTCGCTAAGAGCAGCGAGGCTGGGCGTCTGAATCGCGCAGGTGGTGAGGAGATCTTCACCCTCTCTTCGGCCCATGATGTGACGATGGCCCCGCTTCTCAGCGCCCTCGGACTAGAGGACGCCAAGTTTCCACGTTTTGCAGCGAGGCTGGTCTTTGAATTGTGGAAGAGTCCTCAGGCGATGGAGGTAAAGAAAAAAGCTGGAAAAGGCGAGAAGTCCAAGCTGAAAGACGGAGAAGTCTTCATCCGGGTGTTGTACAATGGTGAAGACGTGACCTTTCACACCACCTTCTGCCGCTCCTACAAGCGTCACGTCAGCCGGCCACTCTGCCCTCTGAGAAACTTCCTAACCTTCGTCAAAAGAGACATTTTCAGTGTTGTTGATGCCACTTCCTACAAGGAGGGCTGTTACAGGCGTCCTGCTTGATCTGCACAGTTTTCAGATGGTTGCACCATCATCATCTTCGTGTCTCATGCTGTAAAAATCCTTCACATTCCTAAAAACAAACCAGAGGGAAACGACTAAGAACTGTCTTAGTGGACTTTAGGTGTCCATCTATGATTGAAGATTACCTCCAGGGAAGTCGTACAGCACTTTGCCACTTTATTCCTATGCTTTGTTGCACCATGGAACTTTAAACTGGTTTCATTCCCTGCAGGAAAAAAGGGAAGCGCTATGGGAATACAGCGTTGGATAATTCATTCCTCTAAAACAGCCTGCGTATGAGGAGTCTTTGTTCTGGCTCATTGTGACATTCCAGTCTTTTTTTGCGAGGTTTTGGTGCTGCGAATGAAGGACGGTACTTTGTATTTTTCAGTCTCAAAGGTCCATTTAAAAAATGTCTTTATACTGTAAAACACATGTGCAGTGAAATAAATCCTGTTCTCATAAGTGACTGGTTCCCTGGAATTCTGCATGAGATGCATGATGAAGTCATATTTTAGAGCGCTCCATACAGACTCAAGCAAACTGGGTCTGGAGTATATGTTTATTACTGTACACATGCTAATGTGAGGCCATAGCTGACACCCCAACCATAAACAAGCAGCACTTCACTCTCCCCATATGTGCACAAAGGCAACAACCCATTCCTGTTCACTCATCTGAACTGCACTGACAGGCAACGTGATGTCAGAGTGACACTGCAAAATGATTTTTAAACAAACCATTCCCATCTGATCTGATCTACGATTATAAAACAACAAACTCGTAAAGGAGAAAGCCACACTCTCTGAGCCAATCAGTTACATTGAGTTTGAATTGTTATTAAAATGTTCAGACAGGAAGATGTGCTTAACGCTTTAATACATATGCTGGATTGTTAGTGTGGACGGGACTTTTCCATGATGAGGTGAGTTTATCTCTGAAACCACAGGGCATATCTGATGCCATATTAAACCGTTATTGAGGTGTGTGAACATTGCAGAAGAAGAATTAACAGATGAAGATTGATGTGGCTGTACCTCTAAACATAGCTCTACACTATCTTTTAAAAAACGTTGACCAAAGAGGGACAATGTGTTGAAGGACAATTCTGAGAAAGTGAAACAATAAGATTAGAGGTTTTAGTACAGACCGCTCAGGAATGGCCTCAGAACAGTCATTTTGCTCCAGTTTGGCACCATCTGCTGTAAAAATTCACAAATTGGGGATCTCAGGTTTAAAAAGACTGAAGTAACAAGTTTTCTGAAGAGATTCTGCAAGTTCTGACAAAGCCAAGTCCAGTTTAATCATAAACCACTGTGGTAAGTTAGCCAATACACATGCATAAGCATGCAACACCTTTGTTTGCCATGCAGGGTGAACTGGCTATTGTTTCCATCTATACCGGTGTTTTACTCATGTGCAAAACAACCTAACCTTACTGTCATATGTTCATAAGAGTCGCATTGTTGCAATGCAGAAAGTTCCGGTTTAGATGATTACCTAAAACCTGGTGTTTGACAGAAACATGCAGTCATTGTATAAATGAATTAAAGGTTGCTAACCAGACTGCAGCAACACATTGATTATTTCTATGCTATAAAAAGATTTCTCTCTGATATTCTGATTCTATGATTTGTTCATCTGACTGATTTCTGACGAAGATTTGCTGCCGTTATAAAAGATAAATTTAGACGTCTAAATATGCTGGAAGAATTAGTTTCATACATCTTTCTTAAGGAAAAGAAACACATTTATACAAGCAATTTAAAATATGATAAAGTCCATTTATTTATTACAAGAACAATAAAATGTACTGCAGACTTTACTGGATCTCTCTGGAACATCTGAGAAGAGTGAACAGTCCTGAATGTCTCACAGAACAACTCTGGGATTTAAATTCAGGAAAGAAATGTTAACAATCTGATGGAGAAAAGTAATGTCCTCATTAGCAAGATGGAGCTTCATCCAGATCTGTAGCACTGCATGTAAAATGATGCACTAATCTCCGGCAGGTATCTTTCTTCATGAAGTCTCAGCTGTACCACATCACCTGCTCTCCTCATCCTGTTCATCTACCTGACACATTGCAAATGCTTCCATCTTTACTTTGGCCAGAAGCACATTACCTGGAGAGGTTTCTGCAGAGGTTCGCTATTATCTGTGATCTGTTTATCCACCGTATCACTGCACCAGGATGGAAATCTGCTGAATCATCTCTTTGTTCTCTCATCCTGTGATGGACTGCTGAAACCTGTCCAGGGTGTACCTCAATCTCACCTGCTAATTATTGGCATAGGCTTCAGCTTCTGTGTGACCTTGAATTGGATTGTATAGAAAATGAATGAATGATTTTTGATCTTAAAGCTGCTGAAGAGTAAATTATCAGGAAAAATGGTAAAATGAAATATTTGTCAGGAATCTGGAATTAACTACTACTGTATAAACAGATTGGTAATTACTGTAAAGTAGTGAATCAATCCCACAGTTATAAGTTTGTCCACCTTGAGCTACACTAGATGACACGGTAGAGGAAATGCTCCATCAGAACCAGAAGCAGGAAAGATATTCAATTGGACCAGTTGGGGTGGAGAGGACAGGAAAGAAACATCAACAAGCAGCATAAATAATGCAGTGATGCAACTAAGAAAGAATAAAAACATAAATAAATGTCAACAGCAATATCAGTTATTTCTACATTAAGTGTAAAATAGCAGAGAAGCAGTATTGGTTCAATGGCAGCAAGTCTAAAGGGCCGGATCAATGTGACAAAGCCCGACCTGACTTTAAGATCAATCAACAAGGAAAGTCTGGAGGGTAGAGAGGAGATCTACTTCCTGAAACCAGACTGGGATCTCATTCCACAGAGGGGATCTGATAAGACTGATGGTGATGTTTCACAACCACTAGATGGTGGACTTACCCAACAAACCTTCAGAGCCAGTCTGGCCGCTTAGCTAAAACCTTGCTGCTTATTCACTTCCACAAAATAAACCCTGCATCATCACCATCAGGGACACAACTCAAGACTGACATGACAACCCATTTTCAAAAGCACTTGACCTGCTCATCCTCCAAACTACAGAAAGCAATATAAACAGCTGGAAATTATTTTTATCATGTGTGGATGTTATATTTGACCCATCAGAACAGATATTTACAAATGGAAGGTGCACAACTTAATCAGCAGCTGCTGATTTATACCAACTTCAGAATACATCCAGACTTAAGATAAGTCTTTAATATCTATTCAGAATTGTCTAGTTGGAACTAAAACCTTCATCACAGGTCATTTCTCATCCTATTGATACATTCCATGTCAACATGGCTCCGCCCCCTTTTGCCCTGACTCTCAGTGCCTTGTTTTACAGGCCCGGCTGACAAATTCCAACTCGCATAACTCACCTTAATCTTTGGCTCAGCAAGGTGTGGATGCAAAGATAAGGGTGAGGACAGATCAAGCGGATGGTATCAGCTGCAGCTTAGAGCTACAAAACAGGTGAGGAGAACAAACACAAGCTCTAACACAATTTCCACTGGAATCTAATGAAAAGCTTTCCAAACACAGCCAGGATGTGTCATTAAGCGAGGCGAGGAGGTTAACCCCAAAAAGACACAACAGTTCTCCAGACCCAATTCTGCTCGGCTATGTAGGTAACTGGAGGACATTCATGTCCAACATTTTCACAGGTCATCGCTGTCACGCTTCCAGGCATCTTTTATATCATCCACCAGAGGGCAGTGCTGAGTTTGGAGTTTGCTTCATCCTTTGGGCACCTGTTGGTATTAATATTTTTATGGTTTTTAGCTTTTAGCTGTGTCCCAATTCAGTTTCAGCACAATTTGGAGTCCACAAACTATGTAGACTATGATGTTTGCACACTCCAAAGTGTGCTTACTGTACAGTAAAATGGGACGTCCTACGCAGTGTACAAGAATTACCCGAAGTGTTCCCGTCCTTCATTGCTGAGCAAGTGCATATCTCCTGTTTATCCAATTTGCAATCACCTTCCTTGCAGGCTACTACTCATTCTTTTCTATCTTGTGCACAATGAATTCTCAGAGAAATGAGGATGCATCACTTGTCGCCACACAAAATGTGTATTTGAAGGATGGATTCAAATGAGCCTTTGGATTGTGACAGAACTTAGAGCTACTAGAACAAATGTGGCCGACAAATCTGCACTTCAAAGTGGGCTGACCCTGAATTGGGATACAGCTATTAAGTTGTTATCAACCATCCAAAAACACTAGAAGAAATAGAACAATTCTTGTTCTCCTCTAACAATTTTAAACAATTCAGATTTCCTGGTAGTTTTTATTTGGTGATTTCTGGCTGATCTTCTTCCAGTTTCTCTTCAGCTATAGAACTCAACACTGCCCCCGCAGTTTCTGGTGGTATTGCTCCACTTTCTGCATGACGTGATGGATAACCAAGCTCCTTGAAAACACTTAAATTTACTTGCATAACCGAGGACATGAACTAAACTGTCTATCCCTCTGAAGACATAGGTCTTCTGCATTGACCATTACCAGGTTTCAACTGCTGTTCCTCCTACAGAGACTTTATCAGCAAGATTTAAGCGTTGTGCTCGGTCTATGAGACTGTAACTGTAAAGGCCCAAAATGCTTGACGCAGACGCTGATACGCAGATGGAAGGCCATGTTGCTGTTATGCACATATTTTAGTGCATTTTCAAGATCCTTGCAGATCAGCCACTAGACAGAGAAACATACCAATACTGTTATGTCAGTGGCTTTAGTTATCCATTTAATCTGGAGCGCCCTCTACAGGTTCAGGGGGCAGTGCTAGAGAGGAGTCGTGGTTCGTGCGGGAATTAATAAAATGGCTGCCAGGAGTGCAACACTGATCTGTCTCCGTCCGGTTTATACCACTAAGCCCACACTTACAACAACCAAAACATGGTGTCAGAAGTGATCCGAGGGAGCAAGACAACGGTAAGGGAACTTGCTATTACCGACCGGAGAGAACTCACAAGAGTAAACAAGTGGAAAGTGTGGAGTTAACCGGAGCTAACAAGTTAGCCGCTACAGTTAGCATAAACCACGGAAAAGAATGGCAGCAACGCCACCAGTATTTCAAGTCCACCAAAGTTTGACTTTAAAAAGCCAGACGAGTGGCCGAAATGGATCAAACGTTTCGAAAGATTCAGGATAGCCTCTGGCCTCACTGCAAAAACGGACTATCTAACCAAGATATTTAATCTTATATTTAGCCAAAATATCTTTTTAGTCTTGTTTTAAC